>LR750057.1:834347-860566 GCA_902729485.2 Mus minutoides
GTGTGTGTGTGCGCGTGTGCTTTTGCTTGTGCATATCATAGACATTACCTTTAGTTTTACTATGTGGAAGCCTTGCTCCTCCCACCTGATTAGTTACTCGCCCATTTTCCCCTGTTCTGTGTCTGTGTGGCCACATGGCCCCCTGTTGAAGCGCCTTACTCTTGTCCTGGCTGCAGCGGTTCCTCTCAGGCTGGAGTGATGTCAGGTGTCAGGTGTGAGTTTCTCATTCTTCCATACTCCTGTTGATCATGCTTAGTCACCAGCATGTGGGCCTGGGCTTTCTGGTGACGGGTATGAGGATTCCTGTAGGGGTCTCACTGGAGTTTTATTCACAGCAGGCCACAGCAATGCCCCCTGGCAGTAACTGGGGACTTTGCATTGGTGGCTGCAGCAGCAGCAGCAGCAGCAGCAGCAGCAGCAGCAGCAGCAGCAGGGACCCAGCCTGACTCTGGACAGGGCATGTGAGTGTTCCCTTGGTGGGGTCACGCCACCCCCAACCCCAGCTTTGTCTTCCACAGAGCACTGCAGGTCACGTGTGTGGGTCACTTGCCTGATGCCTGAGACACTGCGGGTAGGCAGAGGCACTGGGGGCCTGAGACAAACTCAGAGGGCTCAGAGACCCCAGACAGTGGCTTCAGTAGCCTGCTCTTCCTTGGACTGAGAACTCACCCAGAAGCTGTCACTGGTGTGATTGCAGGAATGCAGGGTGGCTGGGATGTCACATGGTGCCTCGTGAAGGAGGAGGACGGGACGTCGGGGTCACTTTAGAGGGCTGCCTGTTGTATGAATCCATTGAAAGCAGGTCAGTCCATCTCCAGGTTGACAGATGAGGCTGTCAGAGAGAGAGAGAGCAGAATACGATGTGTCCCAGAGCTGATAGAAGAGCCAGGAAGCAAACTCAGGCCACCAGGCTCCAGGAGTCCTGCTCTTACCTAATTAGAACAGGAGCCCCGTGTCAGCAGCACCCCCCCCCCCAGTCATGCTGTGGCCCTGAATTCTGGACCAGAGCTGACTGCAGGGATCACATTTGATGCTTGCCTTCTTGGACTGTGGTGTGTCAGGCCTGCCACGGAAGGTTTACCTTGTGATTGCTTTCAAATGAGAGTAATTAATGTTTGCTGCGCAATAATAAATGTGTTTTGAAAGCAGGAGATGCCTCCCGAGTGACCTCTGGTGAGTTTTGTAAGTCATCTAGAAAGCTGGGAGAGCCCAGGGAGAGCCAAAGGCAATTGAAAAGCCATCTCTGGACTCTGAGATGATCTGGTCCTCTGCAGGCTCCCCAAGTCCTTCCAGGAAGGTAACCAGAAGGACAGGGACCCCGACTTCGTATGCACCCCGAGTGTAGCTCACCTCTAGAGTCAGCCACATGCTGAGAGGTGAAGGACCACCAGCTCGGGGCTCAGGCCTGGGCATGCGGGGTGGGATATCCTGCGGTGGTTCACTGCCTTCAGTAGACTGAAGCTTGGCTTTGCACAGAGACGAAGAACCTTCTAGAATGAAGGCACCATCCATAGGGAATGACTGAGGTAGTCCTCGCAGGTCCTGAATGGGCAGTCCAGTCTCATCCTGAAGACTAGAGCTGACTCCCTCTAGGACGTAGCCTTCCAGAGGGCTGTGTGGCTTTCTGCTTTGTGGTTGAAAAGGATGTTTTCCTAATATAAAGAATCCCTACCTTCCTCACAGGTGACATCCCCAGTGTCACCTGTTTAGGCATGGTGATAATATCCTTGGGAACAGGATCATCCCGGATCCTTTTTATTAGGGTGCTCGTCTTGTTCCCAAGGACTCCACCCTCTGACCACCTCCTCCTAACACTGTCACCACAGGTATTAGGCATCCCACATGTGGATTTCAGGGAACACAGACACAGTGTAATGGGGCTCTCACCGTAGGCTACACCTGTCATGATGTCATAGAGAAACAACTTCTGGGTCAACACCTTGTAATCACCTGAAGCACGTTAACCAGACATGAGTATTCTGCTTAATTGGAGCCAAGTAAAATAGTGTGTGTGTGTGTGTGTGTGTGTGTGTGTGTGTGTGTGTGTGTGTATGTATGTGTATGTGTGTGTGTATGTATGTATGTGTATATGTATGTATGTGTATGTGTGTGTGTACATGTGAGAGAGAGCGGGGGTGGGGAGAACTTGAGGGAGGGAGGGAGGAAGAGGGCTGAGGAGAGGACCTTGGTTTCAGGATACATAGGTTCTGGATAAGGTTCATACTCCCTACAAGGACTGAGGGAGGGCTCAATGTTTGTCTGTTCATCAAAGCCGAGAAAACCTTTCCCTGACCATCCCCTCAGGTCAAGGTTCCAGGTTGATTCCAGTGACAGGAGATGAGACCAGGCTGGGAACATGGTTCCGTTGGTAGAGCGTTTGTCCAGCATGCATAGGGCCCTGGGTTCAAGTCTCATTACCACATAAGACCCAGGGTAGTGACAGTCTCAGCACTTCAGGGTTGCAGGCAGGAGGACCAGGAGTTCAAGGCCATCCTTGGTTTCATAGGATTGCGCTAGCCTGAGCTATATAAGATTCTGTCTCATTAATGACATTAGCAGAGGGGAGGGGCTTATAGGGCTCAGTCTAAGGGACGCAGATGTGTTCCCAGAGGCCCCACGGGATAGGCCGTCCAGTATAGGGCTCAGTCTAAGGGACGCAGATATGTGTTCCCAGAGGCTCCACGGGATAGGCCGTCCAGTATAGGGCTCAGTCTAAGGGACGCAAATGTGTGTTCCCAGAGGTCCACGGGATAGGCCGTCCAGTATAGGGCTCAGTCTAAGGGACGCAGATGTGTGTTCCCAGAGGTCCACGGGATAGGCCGTCCAGTATAGGGCTCAGTCTGAGGGACGCAGATGTGTGTTCCCAGAGGTCCACAGGATAGGCCGTCCAGTGCCACAGCCACAGAGTACTTCGGGCTTTGGTACCATGAGCTGCGATGCTGTTTGCCCTCCATTTCAGATCTGATGCAAAACTGAACGGCCTCAGAATGCTTCCCCAAAGACTGATCGAAAAGATTCCAGAATATATTAAGCTAAATAAAAACCTTGTTAAGATTAGTTCCAGCTGCTCCTTTGAAACAATCACTCAAAAGTACATCTGAGACACGCTCTTTCTTCACCTGTTATGGCTCGCACATGGCCCTGTACTGTCACCCCCAGAGCGATCCATCATTACCCCAGAGTGACATTGCTACACCTGCAACTGGTAAAGGGCGTGCTGGGTGGGTGGGTCAGCCGCTGGGGTCTCCATGTTCCCAAAGGGTTTACCTTGTAAGAGAAACAGGAATTCAGTCATGCTGCAGGGTTCAGATGGGGCTGTGACTGGGAAGTGTACATCATGCAGGACTTACAGGAGGAGGTGACATTTGTTTGGAGTTTTGAAGTTGACTGCCAAAAAACATAGGGATTCAATTTCAGCTGGTACATCATGGTGTCAGGCAGAAAGAGGGAAAGAGGAAGGGTGACGGATGCCCTGTTTAGGGAGTGTTGAGGATGACGTTGGGGGCTTTTAAGGTAGATGAAGTGGGTACAGGGTCTGATGATCTCAACCTCTGTGGCAGAGCTTGAACTGCAAACCAGAGAGAGCGGGTGGTGTGGGACCAAGCCAGGTTTTGAGCAGAAAGTAGCAAGATCTGAGATAATTGAAGTGGGGTCAACATGGGAAGGTGTTACTGGAAAGGCTGGTCAGAGGTCCAAGAGCCAGACTAGCATCCCATCAGGCCAGAGAGGGGCGATTCTAGTGGGGTCCAGGGAGATGGCTGGACCCACTGAGCAAGGAAGGGGTGGCGTGGGCAAAGTCAGCTTTAGAGAAGGTGCATTTTGGATGATCTCATTTCACAGGGTACAGACAGCGAGGTAACTGAGGGTCTAGGACTGAGGGACAGACCCAGCTCGGGGCTGATGAGGACTCGGCCGTTGGGAGCCCTGTTCCGCACTGGCATCCCACTAAACCTTAACATTACACGTGTGGGCTCATTTAGACCCTCAGCTTCATCCTGCTGAGTGTTCCCCATTATGTGGAGAAGCCAGAGAAGGTGTCTAGACAGCAGACGCTCACGTGGCACTTCATGAGGGCTTGGATGAAGCCTAGCTTGTAGCTGCCTTTGTCACTGTGGTGTGACTCCCCTGTGGCGCACTGGCAGCTTAAGAAGCAGATGACTTGTGAGCATAGAGTGTTCACAAAGGTGTGAAGGAGCCAAGGAAACGTTATGTCGCTGTGTCCCGAGGCATCCGAGAACAGTTGTTTCTGGGAGATGGCTCGGTGGGTGAAGCGTTTGGCTCTGGAGTCAGGAGGACCCAGTCAGATCCCTGAGATCTGCTTAAAAGCCAGGCAAGGCAGACACACACACACACACACACACACACACACACACACACACACACGAGCTCACTGGTCAGCCAGCCTAGGAAAATCTGTAAGCTGCTGGTTCACTAAGAGACCCTTATCTCAAGAACCAAGATAAAGATCAGCAGAAGAAGATGCCCAAAGTGGACTTCTGTCCCCCACACATGCAGGCGCACATGCCCCCCAACACATGTATACACTCACACAAGCCTGCAAGTGCGTTTCTGCAATTGGGAATGTCAGAGCTGTGAGCCTCCAGGGGAGGGAGGGTTAGAATAGTTTCTTTGTATTTGGCAGTTGGGGTGTCATTGAATAACCTTGAGTCCTGGCAGCTTCAAGGGCAAGCTGG
This sequence comes from Mus minutoides, assembly GCA_902729485.2. Classification (NCBI taxonomy): domain Eukaryota; kingdom Metazoa; phylum Chordata; class Mammalia; order Rodentia; family Muridae; genus Mus; species Mus minutoides. The sequence continues at coordinate 839,042 of LR750057.1, forward strand.
GCACAGTGGCCTGGAAGTCAGTCGCAGAAGCCAGAGCAGGGAGGGGCCTATGCAGAAGGTACCTCCGGGAGGCAGGCATAAGGTGTGGGAGTGAAGCTATAGAGGACCGGGTCTACCCTGAAGGCCTCAGCCCCTCACCTATACAATCCCTCATCCCCAAACCTAGCTAGGCATTTCTAGCCAGTTCTGTCTGCAAAGATGCCCCTCCCTCTTGAAAAATGTTCGAATCTCTGTCTGATAAAACCTGGTTCCCCTTGGAGGGAGGGAGGGAGGGAGAGAGAGAGGGAGGGAACTAATGCTAGAATCCAGGCCTCGCTTTGCCCCTCTCCAATGGGCAGCTAGGGGTAGGGTGTTTCATTTCTGGGTTCTGCCTTTCCTATAGAAAAAGATCTTAAAAGAACCTGTCTCCTAAGGTTGTGGTGAAAGCTGAACAAGGCCCTGTGTGCAGTGAAACCAGCCCTAGCACAGAGCTTGCATGTACAGAGCCGGTACTAGCACAGAGGGCACCCCGTTAGCACAGAAGGCACCCCACTGTTCTGTCCACCTTTATACAGCACCGCCCCCCTGTCATGTCTGCGGCTCTATTTTCTGCTGGAAACGGTATCAGAATATATTAAGTAGAAAATTTCGGAAATAAAGAATTTGTAAATATTGAATGATTTTTCTTACCTCCCCCCAGTATATTGTTATAATTATTCTGGTTGTTTAATAGTTATCGATAATCTCTTAATTTGCTTTTCATACTAAATTCTATCATAGTTGTGAACGTGCAGGAAAATAATATAATTAGGCCTTCAGATATACACTGGTCTGGAACACTCCTCTATTTGCAAGGTATGTGTTTTTATTTTTGGGTTTTGAGCCCTTCTTGAACTGTAATTGGACTCCAAGGACCAGATCTGTCCTGGGAGGCACTTGGAATTAAATGCTGAGTTCCAGAAGGGAGTGTTAAAGTCATGGCCTGTCAGGGCTGCGGGCAGCAACTCCCAGGCAGGCTCCATTCCTTCCCACAGCCTGGGCTCGCAGCTGCCTTGCTGTCTCTCTGTTGCTCCATCCTCGAATAATGCAGCCAGGCTGATAGGCCTGCTACTCGGGTGGTGCCCTCTCTGCCCCATAGCTCTTGAGAAACCTGTAGGCTCTGAGCACATTGCTGGAGGAGAGGGCGGAGCCTGGGTTATGACCTCTCTCAGAGTTGGAATAGGATCTCCGAACATCCTCCAGGGCAAATTCCAGGTCAGCCCTGGAGGGTGTCGCATGCCATGACAGATGGTGTCCGGCTGTAGGCTCCTGCCCCAGGTTCTGGAATGAAGGCTTGGTAGCCCTGTTTTCTCCAGGGACCCTTGACACTGGGAACCCTGGACATTGTCCCTGAGCCCGGCTCATGCGTCTCGTGACCATTCGCAAATTGGCCACTTGATGGCGCTGTGGCTCCACCGTGTGCCTGCTTTTCCCCTCCGTCTCCAGGCTGAGCTGCAGTGGTCATCCAGGCGCCCGACTGTGCCCTGGCTGCTGGTGGGGCGCAGCGCCTGACGCCTGCCCGTTCTGCTTGAGCACAAATGCAGAGCTCAGAGCTAGTTTCTCCTGCAGCGAAGGAAGTTTGGGGTGTTGGTATTGTGTTCTGTGCTATGTGTTCCTGCAGCTTCCCCAGCAGCGCGTCAGACGCCCTATTGTGCTTAAAGAACAGTTTAGAGCCATCTGCATCCTGACCTGGTGGTGATCACTGTCTTTGGGGCAGAAGTGATAGCTAGTCTAAACTCTTGTCTAGAGTTTGTACTTGGGAGAGAAAGCTGGCTAAACACAGAATGGAGGAGGAGGAAGAGCAGGAGGAAGAGGAGGAGGAGAAGGAAGAGGAAGAGGAAGAGAAGGGGAGAGAAAAAGGCTAGGGAGGGGGGGAGAAGAGGAGGAGGGAGGAAAGATTGGAAACTCTTTCCTAGATGAGCTTTGCAGTCATTCTGTGTCAAACGCTCCAAGGGGCAACTGAAAACAAAGAGGCTCCGTGAGTGAGTTTGCCTTAGAAACAGCTCGAGTTCTCTCCGAGGTCTATTCTGGTTGCACAAATGTGTGCCCCTTGCACCCCTGAGCAGGGTCACTTCATTCATTCTGTTTTCAGTGCTGCCCACTCACTGCGGAGCCAAGGGTTTTCCTCACAAGCTGGTTTGTAGATGCTGTTTGAAATGCACGTCCTTCTTTGGGGTTTCCGTATGCAGAGGCAGGGGTCTCACTGAAGCTGTGGTTTGGGGGTGCATTTGGAAGAAGATGATAGGATAGTCTCTTACAGGGAAAGCCTAATGAGGAGCTATGCTTCTGTTTGGAAGTGCTTTCATTTTGTAGCCCCATTTAAGATGGGCTGCTCTCAGGAAAACAGAATAGGGTTCTGAGTTCAGGCCTCTCTGTTTGGGACTCCTCTCCCATAAGCCCTCTGTCTCTGTGGAGATCAGCTCCTTTCCCAGCTGCCTGGGCCAGTGACTGAGAGGCGAGTCTCAGAGGTCACTTGCACCAGACCCTTGTCCCCCTGGAACAAATGCAGCTGGCTGGTGGGGGTGTAGGGGCTGGGGGCTGGGCTGCTCCTCCTAGATCTGCCTGCCCCTAGGGCCAGGCACAGTGTGGGGCCCGAGCTAGACTTGTCCAGAGGCAGGGCTAAGGGAGGTTGTGACCCCACGCCAGCTGGGGAGCACAGTGGGAGAGGAGGAACCTAGACAAGCTGTTCTAGCCAAGCAGGATAACTCCCAGCTTCCCCTGGGCCAGAGGTTCTCCTGTCGCCTGGCAAAAGACAATTTATACTTTTATTCTTACGATATCCTACAGCTCACTCACCTGTGAGTGTACTATCTGGTGCTTCACGGAGGCTCAGGAGTTGTATGTTCTCAAGAAAGAGAAAGGAGAGAGAGAGGGAGAGAGGGGGGGGACAGAAAGGAGGCACCATTAGTCACTGCAGTGTGTGGGCCCCATGATAGCCCAGGAAAGCCAGCATGTCCGCTGTGTCCACACGGCCCCGAGCAGCTCCATGCATGCAAATGTGGCTCTTTAGCCACGTCGCAGAACTCTTGATTCCGGTGACAGGGACTCACAGACACTCACTGTTCAGGCTTCAAGATGGAATACATCTCAGTTACAGGGTGTGTGTGAAGAACATGGAGTTGGTGGCCAGTCTCTTCCCTATATTAGAGTTCTGGAATTCATTTTGAGTTGATTTTTGTCTACTGGATGGAGTTTCTTAGAAGGCCAGTGTCTAAGATAAGAGCTTTGCTTAGGTCTTGCTATTTAGTCCTCCCAAGATCCCAGCAACTCCCGTGTGGTCACCTCTGGGTGCCTGTGACACTGAGCCCTGCTGCAAGGCCTCCACTGCCTTTGCCACGGTACCCTACCTTGTGTGGTCTGAGTCGGAGCCTCGTGACTTTCTCCTCTGGTCATGGGGTGGGTCATTGCACTCAGACTCTGCAAGAAGCTACCCTGGAGGTTTGGACAGAGGAAGTTGAGGGGAATTCATCAATGAAACCTCACAGTTTGGGTTGTATGACCTGCCAAGGTGACATGTGCTTGTGTGTGTGTGTGTTCTACTGTATCTTACCTGCCAAGGTGACATGTGCTTATGTGTGTGTGTGTGTGTGTGTGTGTGTGTGTTCTACTGTGTCTTACATGTGCTAGTGAAGACCATTATTTTCAGGTATGTGTATGTTTTAAGGGTGGTTTGCATGTGTCTGTGTGTGTTTGTGAGACAGAGAGAGATTGTATCTCTCTCTCTCTCTCTCTCTCTCTGTATGTGTGTGTGTGTGTGTGTGTGTGTGTGTGTGTGTGTTCTACTGTGTCTTACATGTGCTAGTGAAGACCATTATTTTCAGGTATGTGTATGCTTTGTGGGTGGTTTGCATATCTGTCTGTCTGTCTCTCTCTCTGTGAGAGAGAGTGTGAGATTGTCTGTATATCTCTGTGTCTCTTTCTCTCTCTCTGACACTGTGTGTGTGTGTGTGTGTGTGTGTGTGTGTGTGTGTGTGTGTAGAAGCCTTATTCCGGGAATTCGAAGCTAGGAGATGTGACCAGGCAGAGGGTAGAGAACTTTTCTAGGCAGGTGGAGCTGTGGGGAGGAGAAGAGGCAGCCGCCAGGTCAGGCCAGGGCAGGGCAGATGCAGGTCTTGGGAAGCTTCTGGGGCATCCCGCCGGACAGCGCTTGTCTGCTGAGGCTCCCCAGATGCCTTTCAAGAAGAAAAAGTTCTTTTATTGGAGAGGCTTCACCGGGCAATGCCTGAGGTGACACTTGGGTGTGAATGAGCTTCCCTTGAAGTGCCATCCATCAGGCGAGTGACTCAGCCCCTTCCACTTGGGAAGGGTGAAGATGGTATTGAGTGACAGCTATGGGTGGGCCATGAGAGGAAGCAGCCCCACAGCCCCGAGGGACCGGCTTTAGAAGCTTGGTGACCACATTTGCCCTCTTCTGGGTCAGGTGTCCATGGGGAGGGACTTTTGGTAGACTGTTGTCTGTCAACCGCAGCTGTCTGAGTCTCTTAACTGGCTGTCACTCTTACAGGATTTGCTAACCAAGGATGTCTCTTTTGCACTGTCTGACAGAGCACGGGAGAGTGTGGTCTATTTTATATTTTTGATTGTGAGTCTAACTTCTAGTGGCTAAGCCATCCCTCCAGCCCTATGGTCTATTCTTAATGACATACACACTCGTTATAAAAGAGTCAGTCTTCATGGAGACAGGAACCATAGGAAGCCAGGGCTTAGGCTAGGCAATTGATCCCTGAATCACGACTAGGGCTGGTCTCCATCTTTGTGTTACCCCCCCCCACCCCACCCCCGTTAGCTTAGCTCTGCCCTGCAGATAACTCTACAGCTATCCTTTTAGGAGCAAGTGTCTCCTGATGATGCCAGCATATCCTGTCTGGCTGGGGTGAGGAGCCGATGCTTCAGCGTTACATGGAAGCTCTTCCCATGTGCCTGGCCATGAGACCTTGGTACATCCTTGGGTGTGCCCTCCTGGGAACACCCTGACTGTGGGTGGGGCCCGTCTGTGGTGAGAACAGCTCTCTGTGAAGTGTTGAGGAAGACTGTCCTTAGGGGTCTTTAGGTCAGGATGCTATAAACAACTGTCCATACAGATATCCCCCTCATCCACCAGGATACAATTCAAGACCTCTGTGGACACTTGGAACTGTGAACAATACTGAACACTATTGGTCCATTATTCTTCCTGGACACACGCACTTCTGATAAAGCTTGCTGTCTGGATGGGGCACAGCCAGAGATGAACATTAGTTTGATATCAGAACAGTTATAGCAGTGCTGTGGGATGGCAGAAGTTATGTGGATGCCATCTCTCTCCGAAGGTCTTACTGATCCGATCACCCCATCTTCTATTGACGATCTGGCATCCACATCTATTGATGATGTGTGGTGAGGTGCAGCGAGGTAGATGGCATGAGCATGTAGTGTGATGCTAGCCTTCTGCTTATGGGTAGTGGTGATGGTGATGGCCTGGCTGTGGTCTGCTGGCTCCCTGAGCTGATGAATGTCCTTTTTGATGTGTAGCGTGTGTCGTCTTAGATCTAACCATGTAAAATCTCACACCCAAATGTGAGGTTGACACACAGGTAGGTGTGTCTCAGCTAAACAGCCAAGTTGCTCTTTTTCTCAGGGAGCCCTCAATTGCTGAAGACCTTCTGGGCTGACACAGAGTGCCCGCTACTGAGTCCTGGGGGGATGCGCAGAAGCCCCGGGGACGGGCAGGAAGCTTAGCTCCCACCCCAGACAGACCATTCCTGTGGAACTTTTGTACTATATTTCTCAAAGTATCATGGTGGTCTGGGGCCATGTGGGGATGTGGGGAGCTCTCTGGACAGAAGAGAGTATTGCTACCGAATGTTTGATCTGTTTGGAAGCAAACAGTCCCATAGGGTGCTGTAGTCTACACACTCTGATACATTTGACCTCCCGGAAACATGTCTAAGCAGGAAGGAGCCCATGTGATAGATGTCGGCAGCCAGCACGTTTTGTCTACACCTCTCTGGGCCTAACAAACTAGCTCCTGTCCACGGTCTGCACACGGTCAGCCCTCAGCCGAACCCCTGCTCTCCATGTGGGCCATCTTTAGACAGTTGGAGTTACAGCTTAAGACCCTTTCGTCTTAGGGATGGACAGACCCTATAGCAAACTTCCTGGGTTTAAGACTTGAGCCTCTTGGGAATCTGTCGCACCTTGCAGCCTGCCTTCTTCTGAGGTACTCTTTACCATCAGCACACGGCACGGTAAGGTGCTCGGACCTGGGGACTATCACCAGCCATACTCGAAACAAAACGTCCCCTGGACGTCATGGTCCTTCAGCCGTGGTGATTATTTTAATGGTCTTCCTCCCCTGCCCCTTGCCATGACAGTGTGTCGATGTGCCTATTTGGTGAGCACAGTGTGGTCTGGTAATGCACTTCTAGGACTCCAATGTCAAGTTTCACAGTGGGCTCTGGAGGACTTGGGTCCTGTGGTTTCAATAGTTTAAACAAAATTCTTCAAACTGAACTGGTGTCCTGTAAGGGGTGTGTGGGGGGGTGCATTTGGATGTCCCTAGCCTGTGTTTTTGTCTTCCTGGGCAGATAGTTCTTCAGATACCTGTCACTCCATGAGAAAGAAGAAAGGGCTGTGAGACTTTGCTGGCTAGTAGCCACCCAGTGCTTCCTTAAGTTCTCCTTGGCTGCTGAAGGCAAGGGGCTATGGGGCGTGGGGAGTTAGGGAGAAAGCCTTTGAAAGCTTAGCTGCAGGCCCTGGAGACCCTGGCGAGAAAGCCATAAGGTTTTGATGTGACTTTAGGATGTGACCTCTTCTAAGACCCTGGCAGCTGATGCTGCCACCTGTGACTCCCCCCAACCCCCCACCAGCCCAGCATTTCCAGATCTCACCCGTGGCTTAGATCACATGACTTGCTTACATGGCTGTTGGCGCTGGTTCTGGCTTACTCTCTTCTGTCATACTTATTTCTCTTTCCACACTAACGGGGTGGGGTGTGGGGGGTTCCTAATGTTCAGAACCTCCATCTCCTCACCTGTAAAATGGGGAGGAGCCCTACAAACTGGCCTGCGCACAGTGTACCGAACCAGGAAGTGGGGTCCCGGGAAGGGGTCAGACCCATAGCAGCTCCCATCTTTCTGCTTACCAACCCCACCGCTTCCCTTTTACCCCTCCTCGGGTTTACCCGTATTCTTCTTGTAGCTTTTGTGGTGACAAAATAAGAACTTTGGCTGGTGATTGTCAGGGGAGACCTTGATGCCTCTGCCATCCGTGAGAAGCAGGGGGTGTTGTTTTGAACACGTCTCTATACATATTTCATTTCAAGGATGGCTTGCAGTTTGGTTTGCGCCATTTGAAGCTTGGCTTTGAGCTTCGACTACTCAGCCACATCACCGAAGGCCAGTGAGGTTTGTCTTCAGAGCAATTCTTTTAAAAGTTGGTTTTTATTCCTTCTGTGTTCCTCCATGGGCCGAATGGGGGTCAGTAATCCTTGGACGCATAAAACTATTTACCCAGGCATATGTGGAAGGCACTTTTGTTAAGGGGGTGGGGGTGGGCAGAGTGGTCAGTTTTCTACAGAGAAAAGAGACGGTGGTGGTGGTATTTAATCAAAATGCCTACACTATCCCCCTCCCAGCTCCTGCAAGTCCACTTTTAAAGTTGAAACACCCTAGTGTGCAACCCTGAAGTGAGCTGATGTACCAGGGAAGTGTGGAGTTGGCCTGAACGTGTCTTGGCAACTTAGACATGGCTTGGCTGCTTCTTTATTGAGTTTTGTTTTAGATTCTCGGGAATTTCGCATTCCGGTTCACCCTGCGACGGCAGTGTGTCCAGCTACCTGTGAATCTCTACTGCTGCCTAGCTGTTCCTAAGGAAGCCGACAGAGAACATTCCCTCTCAGGCTGCCTTCCTCTTTGAACGCGTGGGTCTAGGCCTGAGCCCTGGCATCCAGGGGACTTGCTCTGCTTCCTCCCATTGGCTTCTGTGCTTGGCCAGCATTTTCCCACCGTTTGGAAAATTCCCGAGCCACAGAGGCAACATTATTACAGATTTTGTTCTTCTATCATGAGCCCCAGATGTCCCTGCACTCAGGGGTGGGAGGAGAGGACTTGGGGTTCTTTTCTGAAGACAGAGCTGGGAGTGACAAAGAAGGGAGGGGCCAGGAGCCAATGTCCTAGTGATAACTGGGTGGAGAGATAGTGGCTTGAAGCATTGTAACAACTGTGCTGTTCTTTTTAGTTTTTCCCTGTGTGATCTCTTCTGGCTCTTCGGGAGGTCACGTTTTTAAAGCTCAGAGACAATCTGACCTGCCTCTTCCTAGCCTAGTGCATTGCCTCTGGGTCCTCGGCAAACAGAGAACTATTCTCTGTCCCCATATTCTCCCCTGGGGGTTATCTGAACATGTCACAGGACCCTCCTAGTAGTTAACTGATCTGTAAGTTGTGTAGACAGAAGCCAATTGCTAAAACCACGGGAGACTAGGGATGAGGTAGTTTTCACACTGCCAGAGACAGACTACTCTGGGAGACTAGAGCTTTTGTTTTACTAAATAGGAAAATGATGTATAGGGATGTTTTGCTTGAATGTATTTCTATGCTCTGTGTGCATACAGTGGCCAGAAGAGGGCGTTAGGTTCCTTGGAGCTGGAGCTTTTCGTGAACCAGCCTGTGGGTGCTGGGAACTGAACCCAGGTTCTCTGCAAGAGCACTGATGTTACTGTTACTGTTGTTGTCATTGTTGTTGTTATTAGTCATTTATTATTTTACATTTTGAGAGAAGGTCTTGCTTAGTTGTCAAAACCAGCCAACCCTTTAATTTATGAACACCCCCCCCCCCCTCAGCTTCCCAAGTGTCTGGATTACAGACCTTCACTACCAGGCTCAGGCAGTGGGGTGGCAGTAGGGCGGGTGACACCAGACTTAGAGATTACAGATGCTCTCAGTTCCTCCGCCTGTTTTCCAAAGTGTTAGGTTAGCCAAGAGCAAGGGGTGTGGACACTCGGGGTTTGTACCATGCACTGTTGTACCTGACTCTGAAAATGGATTCGACTGGCAAACTCTTTGCAGAGATTTTGAAACTGAAGAGCTGTAAACTAATAGGTCCTCTCAGGGTCTGTGGGTAACCGGACTGACTTATCTTTAACTGTAGTCTGTGTACTTACAACTAAATCCAGTGTGTGTGTGTGTGTGTGTGTGTGTGTGTGTGTGTGTGTGTGTGTGCATGTGCACCTGCACGTGCTCGAGAGTGCACAGATACATGCAGGACTCTAAATAAAAAGCTGAAATGCAGGGTTGTGCTTTCTATTTTGTGCAGTAAATGAGGCAGGCAGGGAGACAGAGAAGCTCCCGGAAGGGACTGGCAGAAACGGCCGAGTTCCCTGGGTTTCAGTGCCAAGTGGTCCTGTGATCAGAGGGGAGTCAGGTTGTTAGGCCTGGTGACAGGCCACTCCGCACTCCAGGGCTCCTCTGGGGGCCTTTGCTCTAGCTTTCAGGATGACTCATGACTCAGTACTCCAAGGATGTGATGGAGAACCTAAGAAGACACGGTGTTTGTGTGTGTGTGTGTGTGTGTGTGTGTGTGTGTGTGTGTGTGTTCATGAGCACAAGCATATGCTGGCCTACATGTGTATGTACATGTATGTGGAGGGTGTAGGAGTGAGCTTTGGGACAAGGCGTAGAGAAGACAGACATTGGGTGGATGCCTCCTATGTTCTAGACCCTGAGCTAAATCCCACAACCTCAATTACTACTCCAGGCAAGTCATATTATGCCCAAATTATAAGCAGGGAAAGGGGCTTTTAAGAGGGCCGTCTGGATGGAAACAGAGGACGACTCAGGATGACACACTCAAAGCTGACATTCACTGGTCGTTAGTCCCTCTGTATTAATTATTTTCCTCATGGCTGTAACTAAAATACCTGTTGGGAACAGCTTGTTTTGCTCCCAGTTGGGAGGATACAGTGTATCATCTCTGGGAAAGCATGGCAGCTGTGATGGATGTGGTCCAAGCTGGCTGAACCTTGCAGCTGCTCACATCATGGTGGTAGATGGGAAGCAGAGGGCTCAGGCTGGAAGCAGAGGTAGGTTATAACCGCCAGCACCAGCTCATAATGCCCTATCCCAGGAGGGACATGCCACATCGAAACTGTAGCACCATTTTTTCATATAAGTTGGGTAAGTGCAAATGATGTCATAGAAGATTCTAGGCAGGCCTAAGCACATAGGCATACTCGGTCCTCAAGGTGTTTACCAGCTAGTTAGTAGTTCCGTGCTCTTAGGTAAATTGTTTAAGTTCGGTGTGTTGGTGTTTTCCTCCATAAGATGGGAGCTTGACATACAACCCATCCAGCTGTGGGCATCGAGGGAGTTAATGCTAAAGCACTTGGCAGGGGCCGGTACTTGGGCATAGTAGCCAGCGGTGAAGCAGTCTTTGTGGTCACATGGGCTGGGCATCTATAGGGAGGGGCATTGGCTGAGAAGACTGCTTCTCTCTGCATTGTCTGGGAAAATGCCAGCTGCAGAGAACAGGGGAAGACTCGGCTGCCCCAGGGGGCGGGAGGCACGAACAGGGAGGAGGCAGAGGAACGTCTCTAGGCTGAAGAAGTATAGGATGACTGCCCGGCTCTGAGCCCTTGGTGGTGGCCTGAATGTTAGGAAGGTCGGTGAAACACAAGGAGAACATTCTAGAAGCCTTCGTGACACTCCCTGTAGTGCATTGAACCTGATGTTCTCTGTAGGGCTGGAGTAGAGAGAACGCAACAAGAAGGCCACAGCCCAGCTTACAAATTCAGTGTGTGTCAAGGACACTAGTCACACCCAGAGTCGTTCAGTCTAGTGGGTCCCAAGCCAGCCCACGGTATCCAGGTTTCAAGGCTGACTCTAGGCTGACTGCTTATTCATGCGTCAACTCTAAGCCTCACCCCAGACCGACTCAGCCAATGGGGAGCCAGGCCTGGGAATCTGTATCAGACACAGGTTCATAGTGACCTAAGGCAGAATGACCACACAGGAATGGTGACTAGGTAAATAAGAGTCAGGTTTCTCAGAAGCCGGAGTAGCAAGGCCCATAGAGACTAGAGAGCAGGGACAGAGCGGAGTGGAGAAGATCAGCACACAGCTTCCTCGTGCAGGAAGGCTTGGGCGCTGTGGAAAAGTGTGTAGAGGGTCATCTGTCTGGCTCACAGGTTCTGTAGTCTTTAAATGGATGGCCAGTGATCAATACTGGATGGCCAGGGATCAATGGATGGCCAGGAATCAATACTCCTGTAAGAAGACTCTGTCGGGCTGGGAGATGGCTCAGGGCTATAGTGCTTGCTATGCATAGCAAGATCCAAGTTCAGATCCCTAGCACCCAGGTAAAATCAAGGAGCAGGACTGCTATCTGAAACTCCACTTGGAGGTGGAAGGGAGACAGGCAGATCCCGGGGGCTCACTGGCAAGATGTGGTCAGCCAATGAGCTTCAGGTTCATTGAGAGACAGTTTCAAGAAATAAGGTGGATGGTACCGGATGTTCACTCTTGGCTTCTACATACACACACACACACACATACTCGCTCTCTCTCACACACACATATACACACTCAAACACATACATACTCACACATTCACACACACACACACACACACACACACACGCACTTACACATTAACACACACACTCACATACATACACATATACATACTCTCACACACATACACACACACACTCAAATACATACATATACACACTCATACTTATACATTTACACACACTCATATAATATACATATATACACATACATACACACTCTCACACACATACACACTCACATACACATACTCACATACTTACACATTCACACACACACACACACACACTCCCACACAGACCCATGCACATTGTATTTGGAGTAGAGTACCTAGTACCCCATAGTGTTCTAGAGATGTGTAAGAGCTAGTTGTGCTATGATGGTCATATCATGAGTAGCACATGTTGGGTCACTTGGGCAAGAGCTGGCAGAAGTGACATTCTGCCATGGTGAGACTCTTTTTTTCACCTTACGGGAGGCTTGAGCTTTTCTGGGACAGCCTGCAACACAGTTTGGGGTGAATCTTCAGTTGCACTGCCTGCCTGTTCGAGCTCTGTCTTGTAAAACCCATCCAATGGACTGCCTTCCTTTCCCCTCCTCCCCTCCCCTCTCCTCCCTTCCTCTCCCCTTCCTTCCCCTCCCTCCTCTTCCTGCTCCTTCCCTTCCCCTCTTCCCCTCCTCCCCTTCCCCCTCTTCCCCTCCTCCCCTCCCCCTCCTACCTTCCTCTCCCCTCTCTTCCCCTCCTCCCCTTCCTCTCCTCCCCTTCCCCTCTTCCCCTCTTCCCCTTCCCTTGATTTCCTTTCCTTTCTCCTTCTTTTCTCACCAGCTTCCTCTCCTCCCCTCCCCTTCTCTTCCCTTTTCAGGTTCTGGGGATTGAATCTAGGGCCTTCTACATGCTGGGCTGACACCCCCACCACCTCTTTTTCTTCTTTATGTTTTTCAATGAGCTCTTGTTAAATTGTTCAGGGTATCCTGGAACCCTCCTGTGGCCCAGATGGGCCTTGAACTTGCATCTTTGGTCTCAGCCTCCTGGGATTCCAAGCCTATACCACTAGGTTCAGCTTGGATGGTATATCCATGACTTTTCTTCAGGTGTGTTCTGGTGGGAAAGGACTTAGGTCTGAGTGAGAAACCTGTTGACTGAGACCCTTGTCATCAGATACTTTACACTACTTGGGCATAAAGTAAACCTGTAGTGATTTAAAAAAAATACATGTATGTGTATATACTCATTATTAGGAGAACAAAACATAGGAAGTGTGTCCCATTGTTTTATTTGTATACCTCCACGGAGCAGCCATCAAAGCCAGACAGACTCCAGGACTGTGGAAGACAAGCTGTCCTCTCACATCCCAGTCAACATCGCTCTCTGGCTCCTCCGAGGAAGCCACCGTCTAGTGCCTCAATGTTGCGGGAAGGAGGAGTGAGTCTCACAGCTCTGTGGTTCACAGACAAGCCCAGGGAGCAAACCAAGAGGAAATGCCTTCCTGCAGAGGCATCTCCATGCAGAGGTTTGGCTTTGGTTAAAATGCACCTAGGTGGTTCCTAAGATGTTTCAAGGGCTGAAATGCTCTGATACTTTACACATTTTTGTTTGTTTGTTTGTTTTTTGTCTTTTGTTTTTATCTGGCCACATAGCTAAAGGCTTTCTTTTCTACTTATCTGACAAACCATAAATTTTATTTCCTCTAAAGATGAAACCAACCTTGGAGCTCATTTACAGCCTGTGTTTAAAAGCCTACCGCCCCTTCTATCCTATGAAATATATTTTCTTATTCTGAAAAGGGCTGAGATGTGTGCTTCCTTGCTTTCCTGCCCAGTGGGAGAGAGGATGTCCAGAAACCTACCTCCATCCTGCCTTAGAAGCCAGGACTCATGCTAGAATTCTCTCCGCTGGTGGCCCTGGCATGGGAGCCTTGCTCTCACCTTGCCTATAAGGTTTCTTCTTTCTTGATGTGTGTGTGTGTGTGTGTGTGTGTGCGCGCATTCTGTCTCCCTCCTTCCTGGAGTGTCTGCCTGTGGGTTTTGGGTATCAAACATGCTTCTCTTTGGTTCCTGCTTTCCTGCTGCTGCCCAGGTTGATGAGATAATTGAACTTACTGTCAAGAAAAAGGCCACAGAATGTGGCAGAGTCTCCCTGGAATACTTAAAGCCCTTTGTGTCAACCTCTGGGCTGATGTGTGTGTGTGTGTGTGTGTGTGTGTGTGTGTGTGCTGGAAAGAGAGACACCACCATTTTGAAATGATATCGGGTAAAGAAGTCTCCTTCCTGGTGCTTTCTGAGTTGTGGAGAAGGTAGTTTAAGATGGGACATATTAGGGACATGGCTCAGTCAGTTAAGTGCTTGTCTTGCAAGCATGGGACTTGAGTCTAATCCTTATAACTTTATATATAACCAATGTATAATTCTTACATATTGAACAAAAATCAGACAAGTAGGCGTGTAGTTCCAATCCCTGCACTGGAGAGGTTGAGACAGGCAAATTCTTGAGGCCCTCTGGCTAGCTAGCCTAGGCTATCTGTAAGCTCCAGGCCAGACCCTGTTATAAAAAACAAGGTAGATGCCATCTGAGGAGTAGCACACCAGAGATTGTCCTTTGTCCTCTACATGTGCATATGTACAGTTGCACACGTATACTCATATGTATATGTATACACACATGCAAACATTTGTTTGAGTTTAGTGATGGTTAAATAGTTATAGCATAAAACTTGTCATTTTAACTATTCTTTAAGCGTACAGTACAGTGGCATTTCAACAGTCTGTTCCATACATTCATGTGACCTCATCACACCACCTATCCATAAGATGGGCTTTTCTCTTATAGAATCAAAATTCTACCTATTAAAGCCCAACTTTCCAGACTCCTCTCCCCATCAAGACATTGTCAGCTAGTACTCTACTTTTGTCGGAGTTGATTAGGGGCTTCCTGTGAGCAGAATCGTGTTATAATTGTTCACCTGTGATGATCTTACAGCATTTGGCTAACATCCCCAAAGGCAGCAGATTTTTTCCTTTGTAAGGCAGAATGATCCTCTGGTGAGTGGACTACCACTTAGACCACTTCTAGAACAAATCAATTAGCACCTGAAGCCATCTTCATGTTGCAAGCATCAAGCATCTCCTGCCCTGACTCAGCACCTGTCATGCTGCCTGCAAACTTCCAGGTGGAGTTTTGGTATTTAGATGGGGAGCAGGAGCTTGCCAAGGGGAAAGTGGATTCAGTGAAGGCTGTCTTGTGAGGTTGCTCATTGCCACTGTTCACTACACAGAGAGCTTGAGGTGTGGCCTAATGATTCTGCCTTTTGGCCAGCCACCTTCCCTACACTCCTGGAAATGAGCTTAGCCTGGACATAATGGCCACATGGTGACATAGTTTTTGACATCAGTGGTTGGCAAGGACAAGGACATATAGGATCAGTTTCTTGCTTCCAGAGTTAGTAGACTCTGAAAATGTTGTATGTGATGGATAAGATATATTTTTGGAATGATATTAAGACTCTTAAATACTATTTTAAGAGAATAAAAAAAATTTAAAAGGTGAGGAATTAACAGAGTCTTTACTTAAAAGACCAGATGGAAGCTACTAGAAAATTCTTAGATATAATAAACACTTTTAGTAAATCTGCAGGGTTCATAATCAATATAAAAGTCTCATTAACATTATAAAGTGCCTAGTAATAAGCCTTCCTAAAGAAGTGAAAGACTGCCTACAATAGCAGTCTTCCTCTGGAACCCCTGGACAGACATCTCACTGACTTGCTCCTTCTCTTTGTTCTTTGGTAACATGTGGTATACAATACCACCCTCATCCTGCTGTGTATCAGAGCTCTTTACCTTGAAGGGCAGTTCAAAAATCCATTCTAGATGGGAGTCCCATCTCAAGTCTCTGGATTTGTTTCTAGTCTGTACCACTTGTGTTATATAAACTTATTCATCTCATACTTTCTTTGAACTGACTTCCTTAGATGTTCATTTGTATCTTCAGCCAATCCTTGTGACTATTCTTTCTGTTCTGACCATTGAAGGATGGAACTATGACACACATTGAGGGGTAAACAAAATTTCCAACACTGTATGCATTCTGATTATACCTTCTATTGTAAATGGAATCATGTCATCAAATGGTTACATCAGGGGAGGCTCTACTTCCCTGATGGTATAATGGAAAGGTTGACCAGATGCTCCTGTGATTCTCATGTTTCCTTGCTTCCTACCCTGTTGAGCTTTTGAGTATAACATCTTAGTCCTGTAGCTAGGTCTCTTGTATGTAAGCCTTTGGGTTCAGGTTTCTTGTCAAATATCTAGCTTTATTTTCCTTGACTACCAAGAAAGGTTGTGTTTAACTCCCCAAATATTTTTAAAGATCTAATTTATTTCTAATTATGTGCATGGGTGTATGTCTATGTGTGCATGTGAATGTGTGTGCCCATGCAGGATTGAGGCACCAGAGTCCCTGGACTAGTGGTTATAATTAATTTTGAGTCTCCTGATATAGGTGTCGGGAATGAACTGGGTTCTCTGCAAGAGCAGTAAGTGTTTTTAATCTCTATGTCCGCTCTTCAGCCAATGCTTGACTCTTAACAGCTCTTCCTTTGTATTTGTCTGTGTGAGGTGTGTTCTTTGTACACATAGGTATTCATTTTAAGCTCTTGGGTGCAACTTTCCTGTGTATACATATTTTCCTCTGGTACAGAGAATTTTGACAATCCTAGATGCTGAAGGCTTGTTGGTGGTGAATGGATGTGTGTGTGTGTGTGTGTGTGTGTGTGTGTGTGTAATGAATGGCTTTGGAGAGATGTTGAGTAGAGGGTCCCTGACTGCTCAAGAGGATGGTGTCTGCTTTTAGACATTTGCCATTTATGTTGCTAATAGGACTTCCAAACCATCACAGCTTTTTAAGGTAAGACTCACATGATGAAAAACCAAGACACACCTTTCAAAGTAAGGATAATGATTGAATCTTTAAAATAAAATAGGAAGGACAGAGATTCATGGGGGTGAACAAAGGCTTTTGTGAGATTGCTGGCTGTTATAGCCATTGGGAACCTCATCAAGGAAATGATGAGCCTCCAGGATAGCTTGGAGAGTTCTACTAAACAGAGCCTAGGGGAAACCTATATTGTGTCCCGGTTTCCTTGTAGCCAACTATGAATGTGAGTCCTTGGGTCTCTACTTCCCTGATGGCACAATGAAGAGGTTGACCAGATGGCCCTGCGGTTCTTCATAGACATTGCTGGTTCCTACCAAGTTCAGCCCTTGTGTGTACCATCCCAGGCCTGTAGCTGAGTCTCTAGTGTAAGCCCTTGGGACCAGTTTCAATAAAGTGTTTAATACACAACCTTGCAGACTCTTGCAAACCTTTCTGGGTAACACTTACTTCATTGCACTTTTAAAAATGAAAAAAAACAGGGGGAGGGGAGAGGGGGGAGAGAAAGAAAACCCTGCTTAGCAGGCTCAGCATAATTGAGGTTGACAGATGTCACTCAGAATTTTATTATTTAAAGCCACAATGATTTTCCAAATAACCTAAAAATATATAATCCAACCTCAGAATAGTGTCCTGTAACAGAGGCAGGCAAGCCTGTAGGAAATGAAGTCATAATCTTGGCACCCCTCGAGTGCTGGTTCAATGGCTTTGAACACTTTTATGTTCTCGGAGAAATACATGAACATGGAGCCAGCCATATCCAGTTACTCAACGGGGCTGCCAGGGCCTCAGAGAACCAGGGTGTCTTGGGTGTTTTTCCCTGGCTCCTCATTCAGCACAACACCTCTTCTGGTTCCTGTAAGGAGGTTTTTTTTTCTTTATTCTCTGAAGGCAGGGCTTGCGGTGCAATGATGTACACAGATTTTCAAGATTAAGTCTATAGGTGGGATTGCTGTACTCAGATCATCACTGTCCCGCTGGGTGGCAGAGACTTCTAGAAGGAATCTAAGATGCATATGGTTCCTCCCATCATCAATCCATATTTATTTCTTTAATCTGCATGTCTTTTATTCCTCATAATTATTATACATCAGTGTCATGAATTCATAATCATTAACAATATACCAACCTGGCAAGAGTTATTGTATTGTCCAATAGACGTGGATATTGGAGTTTACCCAGTATATAAGAGTGAGGAGATACTGGGACCGGGCTTTGGGTCTGGGTGAGGTAGATTGGAGTTTTAGAGCTGACATGCATTTCATGGTTGGTAAATATTCTGAGCCCTGGGACACTGGTGGGGCCATGTCTCCTTGGTTAGTTAGCTATTGTGTTACTTTGAGTTTTGTTTGGTTTTTAGATAACTGGGTCTCCCTATGCGCCTCAAGCTGCCCTTGTGATTCCTCCCTTGAATATATAGCCCTCCCACCTCAGTCTACCAGTGTGGAGATTACAGGCCTGGGCTACGAAACCTGGCTCAAAGTCCTGCCTTCTAAGATGAGTCTTTGAGGCGGTTTGGATGCAGGACACATGGTCTGACAAGGCAGTTAGAAGCCAGGCTCTGTTCCACGTGGCGGTACCTGGAAGAACCAGGCTGGAAGTTCTCTCCCAGATGGGTGTCCCGGAAGCATCTCCGGGTGGCTTCCGAGCCGGAGGAGAGGCCACAGGGCTGCCAGCGTGGGCCTGGCTGTATTTGGTTTTCTCTGACTGGATCTTTGTTTGCCTGCAGGCTTCGGCTGCCCGGGCTCTTGTGCCCCAGCTTCCTCTGCGCTGCATGAAGCGCTAGCCTGGTTAAGTAAACACTGCTAGAATATTACCTGTCTGTTAACCTGTCAAAATTGCTTTACAGCCTCTTTTATCTCTCTCCCACCCCCACCCCCACACAGAATTTCCCCGGAGTTCTCAGCTCGCTCTCTGGTTCCTTTCCTTCCAGCCTTCCTCTAGCCTACAAAGTGTCACCACCCCCCAGTCATTAAATATTGTCAGTTCTGCCACTGACGCCGCCTTGTTCGCCTGGTCCAGATAAATGGTTGTTGACTCTCTAGTGCAGACCAAGGACACTGGGCTCCCAGCCTCATGAAAGTAGCCATGGTGCGTGCCAGGTGGGCCGAGGCCAGGGGGCTGCAGGGTGCGGGCTGCCTGAGCCCAGGAGGCCGCTCTAGCTCCTGGCCAGCAGCTGGCTGCTGGCACCCTCCTTCCTTCCCTCCCGCCTGCCCCACCCTCTCTCTAAACATGACTGTATAAACTTGAGGGTCTTAGGGGAACGTCCAGTTCTGAGCCCAGTGGTCACAGAGCCCCAGCCCTGGCTCCATGCATACGTCTCATGCTTGATTGAATAAGGTCAGAGGCTCTTTAACAGAGAGTTGCTTCCTTTTTAGCTGTGGCAAAGTGCATATAATATCAAATCAACAATTTTAACCGTTTTGCACATTATAATTCAGCTGCAATAAGGACATTCACAGTATAGTATAGCTCTTACCACTGCCGCCTTTCTTAAGCTATAATTGCTATGCAAAAGTTGCATGTACTTGATAGATGCATTTTTGAAGGGTTTGGACATAGACACATACCATTCCAAAGGAAAGGGCACACCCATCAGGCTCTTGTCCCCATCCTCACCAGGTAGTCTGCCCCACCCATAGCAACCGCCGCTCTGTGCGCCTGTGCCCATGCATGGATTTGCCGCACAGCATCCCCGTGTGCCCTGTGTATTCGGTTCCTCTTACTGAGCAGGATAGCATCAAGGTCCTGCCATCCTTGTTTGCCTTCTAAAACCCATGTCTTCCAAGGAACAGTGTGGCGACTGGTAGGAGCTGGTGGGTGACTCAACTTGTCTCTGGCAGCAGCTCCTTGTTCCTGGTGTGAGCTCCTGGTGTCACTGTCACTGGCCGAGACCCCCCCTCCCCCCGTGTGTTCAGCAAAGGTGTTTCCTAATTTGCTGGAATGACCAGATCTCCCTTTTCCTCCTTCCCACAGTTACTGCCCTCCCAGGTTCTGTTTCCAAACCTGACATCTGTGGGAGGCTTCCCCCTTGGGAACAAGCTAAGCATATCGTGCGGAATCCTCTCACCTAAAACAGAGTCAGTATAACGTTAGGGTGTGGGGGTTGGAGTCCTGGCTCTACAGTGGCCTGGATGTGTGGTGTTGGTATCTCCACCCACAAAACAAGATGGATGATCCACCTCTGGGGCCATGGTGAGTTCACTAACAGCAGTCAGTCAGTCACTGGTCTAGTACCTGTGATTTGGAGGTGGACAATAATCACTGGGCTATCATTAGTAAAATCTGGACTCAAGAAATTATCAATACAGTACCCTCCACTTCTGTTGATGTTTGCCATTATTTCTGAGCTTTTGGAAAATGTTAGAACGTTCATAGGACTTCAGCGTGTCTTTAAATTAGATGCACGTTATGGTTTTCAGGACTCGGATCTGGGACAAAGAGGAAGTCTTACTTCTACCAAAACAGCAACTAAATGGCTTTCCTTTCTCTCTCTCTCTCTCTCTCTCTTTCTTTCTTTCTTTCTTTCTTTCTTTCTTTCTTTCTTTCTTTCTTTCTTTCTTTCTCATTTTTCTTTTGCCATCCTGTCTTTGGACTTTGTCCCAATCCACAGCCATTTTACATTCGCTTACGTTTCAGTTTCACCAAGCTGACCTTGCAGGGCCATGGCCACAGGTGTATTGTGCTTGGGTGACACGCAATGGGTCCCAGAAAGTAGGAAAGTGCTCATAGGTCCCTCTGAGCCTCTTAACCCTTTGGATGTTGGCAGAAAGCTAACTTTATGGACTCAAGTATGGTTCTGTGAAGTTGATTATTATGTTCATGCTGTTTATTGTTACATATTTATAATCTGATTAATCGCGGTTGTTTATTTATCCTATGAGCTCACACTAAAGGCTGGGGCGGCATTGGTGGGCTTATGATGTCAGGTCCCGTCTTGGCTCTCGTGTGATTACGGAGTTGTGTAACCTCTTTGTTCATTTGGTTTCATGCCTGGGGATCATTGGCCCTTGGCCTGTGTGTCCTGTGGTGTAAAGGGAGGGGGTGTGCTGCCCTCTGGGTGGGCCCACTGCCCAGCTGTGGCACCCATTCTTGGCCGGTGTTCAGTGGCCTTTTGGTCAGGCACCTTTTTCTGGGGAAGGACCCAGAGGAGGTCAGTTATTGCCTAGCTTGGCTCTTTGAACTCACTTTTTGTATCCTAAAGGAGGGAGATTTTTTTTCCCTCAAATTAAAAAAAATGTCACATTCTTGAAACAAGACATTGTCTCTTTCATTCTTAGCATCTCTGTGCCATTGTGAGTATAGATGTGTGCAGTTTTCATCAGAAAAGGGTTCTTTTCGAGTCAGGATGGTTGCTATGTGGTGTATGTACAGTAATAGCCATCCTCAGTTGGTGTTTGGTGCAGTTTGACTTTTAAGGCAGGCTTTTCTGTCTAAGGTCCTCCTGAGAAGCAGGCTTGGAGCATTGTAACTCTGAGTCCACAGCTGACTCCAGCCCAAACCTCTGATCACTGCCATTATTACAACCCTGGGACTCTAAGAGCAGCCACTGCCAGGACTGTGCCCAGGGTGTTCAGCACATGATATGCCTACGGATATTGAGCTGCAGTGGTTTCAAGCAAAATGAGAAGTAGCCTTGGTGGCGGACCCAGGTGAAGGACCCCTTTGCTTCCTGCTTTGGGGAAATTGAAGGATCGCTGTTAGATCGTTGCCTGTGTGTTTTAAGGGTGGTCATAGCTACAAGAGAGACAAACAAGAGAGGCAAAGGAGATCTGGCATGCTTGCTCTTCCTTCCCAGAACACATTCTTACAGGAAGACCCTTGTGTGAACAGCACCAGGAAACAAGAAGGTGAATAAGTGGGCAGGGTCCTGGAGTGAGCTACCTGGCCTCAGCTCTGCTCAAATCTAGGTCCATCCCTCCCTCCCTCCCTCTCTCCCTCCCTTCTCTTCTTCCCCTCCCTCTCTCTCCCTCCTCCCTCTCTCCCCTTCCTCTCTCGCTCTCTCTCCCCCTCCTTCCTTCCCTTTCTCCC
>LR750057.1:861066-925643 GCA_902729485.2 Mus minutoides
GCACCAGGAAACAAGAAGGTGAATAAGTGGGCAGGGTCCTGGAGTGAGCTACCTGGCCTCAGCTCTGCTCAAATCTAGGTCCATCCCTCCCTCCCTCCCTCTCTCCCTCCCTTCTCTTCTTCCCCTCCCTCTCTCTCCCTCCTCCCTCTCTCCCCTTCCTCTCTCGCTCTCTCTCCCCCTCCTTCCTTCCCTTTCTCCCTCCCTCCCTCTTTCCCCCTCTCCCTCCTTCTGCCCCTCCCTCCCTGTTTTTTGTCTCATTCTCCCATACTTGGGGTTGAATGTAGGGCTTACCACATGCCGAACAACCTTTCCTCACTTCGATACTGCCCAGTTTCCATTTTCAGTCCCTGGGACAGGGTCACACTAAGTTCCCAGGTTGGCCTTGAACTCACTCCAGCCCAGAGAGACTTTGATATTTTGATCCCAGCGCTACAGCCTCCTGAGCATCCAGGACCCCAGGCCCGTGCCACCATTCCTGGTCTTACTCCCTAATTCTTGGGGTCACTGTGAGCCCTGGGCAAAGGCTGTGCCTTCTTTATCAATCTCCATGAGTCTCCCTTCAGGCTTTGGTGTAGGGAGTCCGGACAGAGAGCTCTTCAGCGCGCCTTCCGGCTCACTGACTCCGTGATAAGGTTCCGATGGATGGATTGCATGTCAGGTTGCTTGGAAACAGGATGGAAACTGGCCAGGCAGCCCTCAAAGCCGTATTTCTGAGCTCCCAGGACCAGCAGCACATTTGAATGAGTCAGATAATGCCTTTTTGCTACCCCTCCTCCCCATCCAAAGAGGAGAACATGAGCAGAGACAGGGCCTCCACACAGATAAGCTTCGTGAAGGGAGACGGGAACATGCTTGGTTTTCTTTCTTTTTTCTTTCTTGTTTTTGTTTTCTGTCAGTTGTCTGATTTCTCTGCTGGAACAATTGTCTTGCCTTCAAACCCCCAAGAGAGTGAAGCCAGCCTTAGTCCACCTTGGGGATAGAGGCTGGACAGAATATGCCTGCCCATCGAACACAGCAGGGGTCAGGGGGAACTTTAGAAGGCCCAAGAACAGCTTTGTCTCCTCGCAGTGGCTTGTGGGCTCACGGCCATATCCTGGCTGAGCAGATTGTGTGTCCAGCTCACTGGGCCAGGGCTGAATCACCACGAATCCCCCACAGTGCTGGCAGTGGCTGCTTAAAGAGACCCAGGACTGTAATAATGGCAGTGCTCAGAGGTTCTGGCTGGAGTCAGCTGGAAGAAGTCTACCAGAGTCTCCTGAGAGATGAGGAAAGCCCAGGTCTGGCTGCTGGGGAAGAGATGAGTTGGGGGGGGGTCTCTAGACTGTGCTAAGAGATATTCTGAGCCTTAATAACTTAACATCTTAACTTGTAGAAGTTCCTTCTGCTAACACACGCTAGCTGTTAGTGAGGTTTCTCAGCTAATTCCTGAAACGTGTCTCTCTTTGGTGACCCATTTTATAGCTGAGAGAGAAGCTTAACTTATCCAGAGTCAAGGGCAGATCAAGAGTTTCTTTGGCAGGGTCCAGCTCCATCATGGCTGTCTTGAGTTTGTTGGCTACCTTATACGGCAGATTGCCAACCCTTGGAAAGAGCATCCCAATTTGGACTTCTATATTTATTATGTTTGCTTAGTCAACATCAGTCCCCACCACTATGCTGGGGAGGTGACTGGGTTTAGTCCACATTGTGTCCCCAATGTCTGGTTGACAGCAGCCTCTTCAGCTATTGAGTGAATGACACCTGCCCACACTATGGCTAACTTTTATGGCATCTGGACTATGTCCACATGAAGGAAACTCTGTGAACATAGGCAGCCAACTTCAGCCCCTTCTGGAGAAGACTGGCGTAGGAGCTGAGTACCTCACAGCTCCCAACAGCTCATACTGCCTGTCATCTGCTCTGGGATGGCCTGGGTGGTGAGGGCAGGCTGCTTCCAGAATCATCTGGCGTAGAGGCTCTCCCACCCTCCTCCACTCCCTGCTTACAACACAGAAAGTAAGTCACCCTACTTATCCTCCGGGAGGGGCAGGCAGGGAAGATTAGAAAGTAGCTTTGAGATTGGTGGTCACCCGCAGTGCTCCCTCTGCCTGACTCTTTCAGCATACTTAGGTTCTTGTGCTACATCACTGGGTTTGCCCACCCTTGCATTTATCTCTGGAAGGGTCTCATATTTCATAGTGGACCCTTCCCTTCTCTAGTCTACAGGAAATATGGTAGGTGCCTAGCTCTCTCTGTGTGCAGCAGGAGAACCTAAGAGAAGGGGAGGGGATAGGTCTTCCTCCTCGAAGCCATGTTCCTGTGCCTAGGCACATATACTTCTTCAGTGTCCCCAGGTAGACCAGATGAACCAAGGAAACCAGATTAGAAACTCTGGAGTATTCTCACAGTTATTTACATTGATAAATACAAAGTCTGAAAAACAACATGTCTATTGGTGGTTTTCAAAGGGCAGAAATGTGGCTGTCTCAAAATCACTCATCTTGTTTTCTGATTCGGGGGACCAGGCAAGGATACCCCTAAGGACTCCCTAAGGTTATCATCTTCTCAGCAGTTGTCCTAATGCAAACCCTGGGGTCTTTAATGCCCACCTACCACCTCTGGAATAGAATGATTGAAAACCTCAGTGCTGGGAACTTACTTATCCTGTGACATGGTCCCAAGTGGAATTCTGGGTGCAATGCTGGATCCTGAGCTGCCAGTGTCTTTGTGAGGTCCCCCCTGGAGCTCGCTGCAGTTGCTGGCTTCCCCTCCCCTCCAACCATCTGTATCACCCCCAAAGAGGTCTGTTTTTGAACTCCCGGAGTTCCCTGTTGCCCAACCACACTAAGTTGTATTTGAGGCCCTTGGATTAGATTCTGCCCATGGCAGAGCCCACTTCCCTACAAATCCAGAATATTCCAGTTTCACTTGTATTTCAATATTGGTTGATAAGAGTAAATCACATAAGTGGCAAAATCTTTAGATAGACTCATAATTTTTTAGACAAGTGCACCATTTCTCCCTAAAAAGACTGGGCAATAGCACTCTGATTTCTAAGGATTTTACCTCTCTTTTCAGGGACATGTTGGGCCTGTACTTGCTAAGGTGAGCATCAGCCAACCAGAGAAAGCCTGTTTTTATTTACACTCATTTTAGAACTTTGATGAAGTACACTTGACAAATAAAATAGAATCTATTCAAGGATTACACATGATGGGACGATATGATACATACACACACACACACACACACACACACACACACACACATATATATATTCATACACACACTGTGCACACATAGTGAAATCGTTACTGTAGTCAAAGTAACCAGCACATCATTTACTTCTCATAGTTACCATGTCGGTGTGTTTTTTGGTGGACCCTTAAGATATAATGTGATACTTTATCATATTTCAGTCATCTGAGCAGTATACGTGCTTATTATTTCTGTTGAAATTTATTTGTTAATTTTGTATATGTGTGTGTCTATATGTATGTAGGTGTGTATATTTTGAGACATGGCCTCTCCGTATAGTCCAAAGTGGCTTTGACTTCTCATGGACCGCCTGCTTCAGCCTCCTGAGTGCTGGAATTACAGGTGTGCACCCCATCTCAACCCTATTTTTTAAGTCAGATGCTGGGTACTAGATCCAGGAGCATTCGGGGCATTCTTTCTATGATCGGAAAGCCACCAGGTTCTCCATGTTGTCCCTCCTCTGAAGTCTTCTCCTCTCTGGTGACCAGAGAATCCTGTAGGAAAGGGCCATGGTTGTCTCCTGGATAGACTTTTCTCTAGAGAAGGCAGATCCACCTGAAGTTTCAGAGCAGAATTCAAACTTAGAATGGGTTCTTCCAGGGACTGCTGCAGACCGCAGAGGCCCAGGAGATAGCCAGTGCTAGCTTATGGACATGGTTCTAACTGGAGAGCAGAGAGAGTGACAGGGACACCCTGTATTTCAAAGACTGCTAGACTAGAAGCTGTGGCCCTGACCAGAGTGACAAGATTGCAAACACCAGAGTGAAGAAAATCTCTCCTGTGGCTGCCGTTTTCCTTCTTGAATATTCTCCACTTCCTGTCGCTTTCATCGGTCGCAGTTAGAGCCGAGCCCCGCTTGAAGAGGTTCTGTTGTGTATGAATTCAAGCTGAGCTTGGCGTGGGAGAGCCGTCCCTCTGCCCAGTAGCTTGTTTTCTTTCTTTCTCTTTTTCTTCTCTCTCTTTTTATTTTCCTTTCTGCAGGCCAGGATGGCACAGAAGCCTTCCCCAGCATGGGGCACGAATCAGTGGCTCTAGACGCTCTCCATCACCTCTTTTCCCACCACCCAAATGTATCACCTTGAATCGTGTTTCTAAGCAGGAGGACAAAATGTTTTACACTGAACAGGAATCTCTGAATAAAATAAAACAGGCCTGCTCTAGGGGTAGGGCGTGGTACGCTGGACAGGTGCAGGTTCTCATTTACCTTCAGACAGGAGCAGCTTGACCGTTAACCTTCTCCTTATTGTTAACTCCCCCCCCCCCAACACTTTTTTGCCATTAAAAAAAATGTATGATATTTGCTGTTGTCCTTCTTGGCACACGAATTAACAGGGGCTGGCTCAACGCTCTTTCTCCTTGTGAGAGTTTCAATAGACGCTGCAGAGAGATGAGAAGGAAATTAAACTCAGTGGGAGTATCTCCATGACTGAAATGACCAAATCTCTCTGTCAGGCCCAGAGGAGACCCGAGTACCAGTGTGAGTCCACGGGAGAAGTTTGGTTTCTAGGCAGCTGTTTGAGTTGATCAGTCTGGTTTGTGGGGAAAATGACTAGAAGTTTATGAACCTTTCTGGCTTGTGCTGATCCTGTTTGAGGGGTGAATGGAGGGACGCTCTTGTCCAAGGCGACTGACTCTGTCGTTACCATCGTCTGCTGGGAAGGCAGATGGGTCCAGGTTTTCTGGAGGAGAGAGTGATACGGTGATTGAGAACATCTAAACTGGAAGATGTACACATGGTACCATGGGTCCGGCACACATCCAAGGGGGAGTCTGTCCATTCTGCATTTATGCATCAGTGAGGAATGAAGGCAGAAGAAGTATCAGGTGGAGGAGGAGGAGGGAGAGGGAGAGGAGGAGGAGGAGGAGGAGGAGGAGGAGGGGGTACCACCCATCCACAGAGCAGAATATTAGGAAGTCAGTTCCATTGAATCCAAATTAGATTGTGAGCTAGGAAAAGAAATGGGCAAGGAAAATTAGGAGGTTTTGAAAAAAAAAATCTGTAAATCTGTAGTGTAATTTAATTGTAAAATTCATCCATTCAAAACAGTTTTCTGTATGTGTTTGTGTCTTGCCTGCGTGCATGTCTGTGCACCACATGTATGCAATGCCTGAGAAGGACCCTCTGGAACTGGGTTTACAGGTGGTTGTGTGCTGGGAACCAAACCCCTGTCCTTTGCAAGAGCAGCCAGTGTGTTTAACCTCTGAACCATCTATCTCGTACCCTGTGTCTATTAATTTTTTGGTTTGGGCAAATATGCTGTGATTATGTAAAAAATGTATGTGGGCCAAAGATGAGTAGAGAGGCAGAGGGATTTTTAATAATCTAATCATCTTTTCTTTTTAATCAAAAAATTTTCCAGAATAAAAAGTTAGAGAAAGAAATGAAGAGCATTCCTATCTGGGAGAGTTTGTGGGCGCTGACCTTGATTTCTTAGTTTATAATGAGAATTATCTTATGTTAACAAAAGTCAAGAAAGTGTGTGATTTTGGAAGAAGAAGGTGGCATATGAAATAGAATTGTGGGGTCTTTTGGTTACTAGAACCTGTCTCCATCAGACTTCCTGGGTCCTTTAGAGTTAAAACTCTGCCCTTCTGGGTGCCGCCTGGCAGTCCAGATAGGCTGCGGCGATTAAGAACATGGACTTTGGAATGAATCAGGGAGAGCTGGTTTGAAGCCCTCTCTTGCCAGCTGCATGGCCTTGGGCAGTCATTTTTGTCTGGGGCTTATTTTCTTAAAAAAAAAAAAAAAAAAGTCTGTAAAATGTGTTTAATGACCCTGATCTCATAAGACTATTCCCAGAACTAAATGAGGCAATGGAGTGCTTGATACATAGCTGAGCTACACAGGGGAAGGGCTAGAGACCCCTTCCCCACCAGAATCTGACAGTGGACTTGTCTGACCCACAATACGGTTTTTCTGAAACCGCTTGCCCTGTCGGACAGTGTGTGACTTCTAGTTTTTGGTGACTCCATTAATAAGAATCTTGGGGAATGTTACTTAAATGCAGAGTACTTGAGGGTCATTGTCAACCTACCTCAGTATCTATATTGCCATTGTCCCATGTCCAAATGATCTCTGTGGGTTGTGCGTATGTAGACTGCTTTTCGAATTAAGACAGTGGAGGAAATTCCTTCATAAGTGCTAGACTGTTCCCCTAGGTCTTTGCACAGGAACCATTGCCCTTATAGGCAATTACTTTCCTTTACTTCTGAGGACTGGAAGAAGAGTCACAGAGTGTCCCCAAGGAGGTAGTCACTGTCACCAAGTGGGAGGTATTCCCATGGGTTCACACCGTCAGCACAGCTGGTGCCCTGGGTTGGTAAACCCAGTGCTCCCTCCCACGGAGAACAGAATGCCTTGCAGGTGGACCCAGATCCCAGACCACCTGTGCTCTGTTCCCAAGTAGGCCACACAGAGCCCATGTGTCCCGCTATCCTTTGGAGCAGCGTACAGTGGTTCATTACTCTTCTTGGATCTTTGTTCAGTGACTTTAGAACATTGGGCATGAAAAAGTACCATCCTTACTCTACACAAAACAAAGCAAAACCTCAAACCAACTTCAGAGGCCCGGAGGCTTTGAACATACCATTTGGGAGAATGTTTATTTAATTCTGGATAAAAATAAACTGCCTTACCTTTGGAGAGGAGAAACAATTAAATAACTTGACTGGCTTCAAAGGTTTCCTCTCCCTCTGCTTTCCAGGAGGGGAAATAGTTTTCACAGTCATTTGAATATTAAAGATCCTGGGCCCAGAAGGCCCTGATGGTCTGTGATGGACATCAGGAAGTCAATCAGGTGTCTTCCAAAAGATGGTTTTGTGCACTCAAACAGCGGTACCTGTTCACTGCCAACTCTGAAGTCCCCCCCCCCTCCCCAATTTGCCTATTTCAGGCCTGGCTGTGTGCTGAGAAACAGAATCTATTTGTTTCAGATGCATTTACACTTAAGTCATTGAGACCCTTAGTGTGAGACGTTTAAGGGCCCCTGAGGGCTTAGTCCCTTGGAACTGGAAGATGTTGGTCAGGGAAAGTGAATGCAGAGACCCCGGCTCTTGCTTTGCCCTTCACCTGGGCTCCGTGGTGAAGTTTCTCCACCTGGCAGTTTAGTCCTGTGAGCACCTCCATCTCTTCTCTCCTCAGCCTCCTCTGTGACCTCCAGGTCTCATCAGCAGCTTGGACAGTACTCCCCACAGCACTGTTCTCACAGACTGTTTGGAGTATCCCTGCCACCTCCAACATTCTGTTCTGTGTGGTTTTTTTTTTTTAATCTCATTTTTATGTGCTTATGTGTAATATACATGTACATGTGTATGTGTATCTTTGTGTGCATGTGAGTGTGTGTGGTAGACCTGAAGTTGAAAGTTGGGGTCATTTTGTGTCTCTTCCCCTTATTCACTAAGTCCGGGTTTTTAGTAAAACCAGAGGTTACTGCTAAGGCCAGTCCCCCTAGTCAGCTTGCTCCAGGGCTCCCTATCTCTGTCTTCCAAGGCTGGAATTACAGGTGGGGACCATGCCCACTTGGTGTTTATATCAGTTCTCAGGATTCGAACTCCTTATGCTTGCATAGCAAGTGCTTTAACCACTGAGCCATCCTCCCAGCCTCCAGTGCTCTACTTTATAAAGTTACAAACATGTAGAAATGTCGAAAGCATTTGCGGCCTGCACCCCTACTGCACGGATTTCACAAATGTGTTTTCCTTTTTAATTCTACAGTTGGCTCAGTCTGCTGCTTTCGCAGCCTGACCCGGGGGGCGGGGGGCTCTCTGTCCATTCCTATTCATGGACTCTAAACCTCCATGATCGCCTCCACATAGCTTGGAACCCCAGCATTGCTTGGGGATATATTTGAAGATAAGATTTACTTTGCAGCAGCAGACCTCAGACCTCTGGTAGCCACAGCCGATGCCACCAGCCTTGGATGTTTCCTGGCCTGTCCCCTCATGCTGGCCATATTCTTCGGGTGTTTCTTTTTTCCTACCTAAGTTAGCTGTACTATTCTAAGGGAATTTCATATCAGCAGAGCCAGGCCGTGCATAAGGAAACCCCCTCATGTCTACTATCTTACATTCATGTGCCTTGGTCCACAGCAGTTTAAAAATGTTAAATGGAAATTTTCAGAAATAAATAATTCATAGATTTGAATAACTTTGACTATACTCTGTTTTAACTTCCCATCATATTATTTGTTTATTTATTTATTTGTTTTCGAGACAGGGTTTCTCTGTGTAGCCTTGGCTGTACTAGAACTCACTCTGTAGACCAGACTGGCATCGAACTCAGAAATCCACCTGCCTCTGCCTCCTGAGTGCTGGGATTAAAGGCGTGCGCCACCACGCCCGGCTCCCATTACATTATCAATTGCTGTTATTAGACTCTTAAAGTCTATTTAACACATTCAGTTATATTACAGCTCGACACATATAGGAAAATACATAGGATAAAAGAGTTTAGCATTAGCCACAGTTTTGCCCGTCCACAGGAGTGTGTGTGTGTGTGTGTGTGTGTGTGTGTGTGTCTTGGACTGTGCCTGCCTCAGATAGGAAGAGGATTGTATTTCTCTCTATCACCGCTCACTCTGCAGGAGGCTTTTGAAACGCCACATTGTTTCATAGATGAGAGAGGTGCTCCTAGCATCTGCTGAGTCATGTTTTGTCTTATGACTTGAGCTGTTTTCATGCCTTAGCTGTTTTGAATCAAGTCATCACAAACATGGTTGAACAGAACTCAGCAGCTTTGGGTAGGGAATCAGGAGTGGACTCACTAGATGTTAGCACTGCCCTATGTCTGCATCGAAGTACCAGACGTCTCTGCATAGCTCCTGCTCCACTCAATACCACCAACAGTGGACAGGACTTTGAGTTGCAACAACCGCTGGTCACACACGATGCTGTCACTGTCCCCTTCACCTGTCTTAGCCTTGTGACCAGGACCCCTCCTCCATCATCTGGGTCTCCACGTCCAGTGGAGGGAGAGACATAGTAGGCACTTGGCAAATGTTTGAATAGGGCACACTGCTGGCTTTCCCCTCCCACCAACTGTCGTTTATTCCTTACACCCTGACATGTGGCATCTGTTGCTTCCCTAGAGCCAAGCAAAGAGGGCAGAGGCCAACCTGGAGGAAGGCCTGTGTGTCAGAGAGGACATGGGTAACGGTAGGTTGGCTTCTGGGTCAAATTGATGTCACTTTTCAGCCCTGTGTCCTGGGCGGGTAACTGCTGTCCTCAGTGTTCCTGTCTGTGCAGTGGGATAGTAATGGATTATCATTTGCAGGGTGAGGTTTAGATCCTGTGCCCAGTAAGTATATCATGACCGCTAGGAGGAAGAGCTTGCAATTTGAAGCTGAAGTGCAGTGATGGTGCCTTATGGGGGGTGGGGGGGGTGGGAGGAAAGGAAGACAGATCTTCTAAGGCCAGGGTGCCAATTACTTACTAATCTCCCGAGCCACCTTGACTGAGTTTGTGGGTTCTCCTCCCTTTCAAGACCTTTCCAAGTTGGCAACTGTGAATTGCAGAGACTTAATATAGTGGAGGTGAGTGAAAGGTTTTAATTTCAAAGTGTGTATATGTGTCTGAGTGTATGAATATGAGTGTGCATATGTGTCTGAGTGAATGTGTCTGCATGTGTGTGAGAGCATGTGTGTGAGAGCATGTGTGTGAGCATGTGTGAGAGTGTGTGTGTCTGTGTGTGTGTGAATGTGTATGCATGTGTGTGAGCGTGTGTGTGTGAGCATATGTGAGAGCATGTATGCCTATGTGTGTGAATGTATATGCCTGTGTGTGTGTGAATGTATGCATGTGTATGTGAGCACGTGTGTGTGAGCATGTGTGAGAACGTGTATGCCTGTATGTGTGTGTGTGTGTGTGTGTGTGTGTGTGTGTGTATACACCTTGGGTGTCATTCTTCAGGAGCTGTCCACACGGGTCTGCCTGACCCCACCCCTTTTGTACTGAGATTACATGCCTGCCTCTTTGCTTGACTTTTCGAATGTGTTCTGGGCATTGAACCGTGGTGCATAAGCTTACATATGCAAGCACGCTGAGCCATTTATAGACTGAGCTATCTCTCCAGCCTGGTTTGTTTTGTTTTAAAACGATTTGGAAAGGAAGCGCTGACTCCACCCCAGGCGTTAGCGCTGACTCTGCCCCAGGCGTTAGCACTGACTCTGCCCATGGACCCGGATCATTCTAGACAGGTTCTTCTAACTGGTGTTTTCCAGTAACATTACAATAACTGTGACTCTGCAAGGACTTGATGCCTAGCCTGATCTTCTGGGCCTCACTCTTCTCATGTGTCTGGTTTCTTCATAGTGATGAGTTATGCATCATCATCTGGCCTGCCAGTGCCTATAGCACATCTATGTGATGGAGGCAGTCAGAAAGCGGGAGCTGGTCAGGGGTACAGAAGCCAGGTCACCCTGCTGTTGGCTCTGCCCCCTTCTGAAATGCTCAGTTCCTTTCCTGTGGCCTCCTTGGCTGCTCCAAGCCAGTCCTCACTTCCCTTTAGGTTTGGGGAAGCAGAGAGCTGTTCTAACAGCTGGACCTGGTAAGGAGCCGAGAGGTCTGGATTCCCCTCCTGGCCTTCCCCTCTAACACCCTCTGCATCCAAGGTTGAGTAAGAGATGTTGGCAAGAGCTGGGAAAGACAACTCAATTGTTTCAACTTGCAGAGAAAAGGGGGGCAGGAGGAGATGAGGGGGTGGATAATGGGGGTGGTGGTGGTAGTGAATGGTCCTAATGCTAGAATGGCTCACGTGGACAGAACCCTGGACCCCACAGAGCCCCCACGGAGCAAGCTGCCCAAGAGGAGTTCTCTGGGGCCAGGCTTCCCAGCCTCTAGCTCTGTTCTTGGGAGAATGGTGATTCTCTGTCCTGGACCTGCTGTTGGGGGTGGCTCTCAGGGAGGGGGAGGGGCCAGCCTAGTAGAAGCCAGGTTCCCTTGCACAACCTCTCATGCAGCTTGGTCCCTGTCCTCATGAAGGTCCTTGCTCAGTGACCTCTGAGGACAGCTTCTGTTCTGTTTCCTGGACTCTTGATTGTGGTAGCTAAGGTCCCCAGCCTGCAGGGGGAGGGAATCTCATGTAACTCCTGCAGGCTTCATTCCTATGCAGGACAGGTAGGCTGCAGGCTCTAACACGCCGCCAGCCTGGCTCCACAGAGCCTTCGGCACCAGGGGAAATTTAAAAAAAAAAAAAAAAAAAAAAGCCAGCAAGAAGGAGGGAGTGAACAAGCGAGCTCGAGAGGGATCATTTTGTCTCAACGTGTTTGAAAGCGGGATCTGTGGCCAGTTGGTTCTCCCCCCCACCCCCCGACTTATTTACACAGTCTGTTCAGAGACACACTAGGGCCTGTTTGGATTGGGTGTTTGCTCCGGAGACGGGCCAAGCATTTCAGCACTGTGCGTTGGCACTGCCACCTCGGCGGCACCAGGAGGCCCAGTTGGTCACAAGACCTCACGGGGCTCTCGCTCCCAACTTAGCCTTCTTTCACCTCCTCCTCCCCACCCCCACCCTTCTTGCTGCTGCTGGTCAGCAGCCTTGGGCAGCCAGAGACTGGGGTTGTCCATACCTTGGATGTGTCTTTCCAAATGAGGGTACTCCCACGCTTAGGGGAGAGTGGAAAGTCTTTCAACAAGCTTGGGGGTGCAGACCCAGAGACTGAGCTTTGCCTCTAGCTATCAGGATCTGGAGTCCCTGAGGGCCTGGGCTAGAGCTGGCAATCTGTGGAATCTAGCCAGGGTGGGGAAGGCAAGCAAAAGTTTACACAGGGCTTTTCTCCAGGGGATGCTGAGCTGGTCTGGGGAGGTGAAGTAGGGCAGAGCCAGCTAACGCTATGCCGTGCCAGCGGGCTGGATGGAGCACTGCATCCCTGGGGGAGCTTGCTTGAAATGCCAGTCCTCCCTCTGGTTCACAAGATTCTCCCTTGGCTTGTTGCTAGAGTGGGCTGATGATTGAGACCCTCAGCGCTGAGCCCACATTTTACAAAGGGAGTTCATTTCCTGGCCCCCTTACCGTGCCTTAAGAGATGGGTTTGGACAGAGAAGTCCTGTATGTGCATTTGGAAATATTAGGAAATGCATGACCCCGCTACTGAGTGTTTCCCCAAGTAGACCCTGGGCATCTCCTTCTGTCCCCTGCCACCCACCCCAGGAGCACACATCAATAGTCTGCTGTGACATGGTTTGTGCTTACGGGGACTGCTGTCTTGGTGGTCATTTTAGATCTAGAACCCAGTACGACAGGGGCTCTGGAGCTAAAGTAACTGTGTTCTAATTCAGTTCAGCACCTTACTAGGAGTGTGACTTTGGACAAGCTATTTAGTTGTCTCATGCCTCAATTTCTTGCTCCATAAAACGAGAATAAAACTAACATTTATTATGGAGGATGGTGATGAGATTTTCATCATTGATAGTTTGGGAAACATAGACCTTCTACTGTCTCACTAGGTTTTTAATTTTTATTTTTATTTTCCCTTTCTGTTTGAATCTTCCCATCAGGGGTACTACCTCCCATGTATTCTGAAACCCAGCCATATGTCAAAATCATCCACAGAGTGCTCTGAACAGGTTTCCCATAGGTCCACGCCTGCCGCAGCCACCGCAATGGTCTCTGTCCAGCAGGGAGGCCTGGGGCCTGTATTTTAAACGTGTTCCTTGGGTGATTTAATCACTGTTCCCAGACTAGAGGTGGCTGAAGATCCCTGGCTGGAGCCCGAGGCTGCTTAAGCCCAGTAGGAGCTGCTGTTCTGCGCGTAGGTTCACACGTTAGTGGTGAGTCCCCTTGCTGGTCCAGGGCTCAGATGTGGACGTGAGTGGTAGAACCTTCCCCCAGCTGGACCCACACTCCCTTCATCTCTTCAAATGAAGGAAGGAGCTTGTCACATTTGAGAGCTTGTTATAGTGCAGACTCTCTGGCCCCATGGCATCTCAGGGTCTGTGTTCTGTCCAGGCTCCCTCAAGAGATTCTTGTGAAGCAAGAGGAGCTCCTCTCTAGAAGATTTTGAAAAGTCAAGTGTGGGGAGGCAACCGCAGAGCCCTACTTCCTGGATGGGAAGACAGATGCTGAGGAAGGTGCCGCATTGTAACCAGATGTTATCCGTCCACGCTGGTCAGGAGGAAATGAGCCTCAGGGACCCTGGGAATTAATGGTCAGATTTATAAGAACATCTTCAAATGTAGAAGCGTAAGAGTCCTTGGGAGTGTCTGCAGGAATTGGTGAGCTCCGAAGGACCTCTCTGGAGTCTATCAATATCAAGTTGATCACCAAGCATCCTGATGTTTACCTGTTTACTCAGTTGTCAGCTGTGTGCCAAGCACAGGTACCCTTAGGTTATATGTGGCAGTTGTCAGCATCTTCCCAAAGAAGAGACACACACCTGCTTGTTCACAGAGCTCTGCAATCGGATGATGGGTGTGGACCAAAAGGAGTCTGCAGATCCATCTATAACCCATCTGGGAGTCTTAACAAGCAGCCTTGACACTAAGAGCTCACATCAACTGCTGTCTAATCTGTTCAGGATCCTGAACAGGGTGAAGTAGGTGTTTCCTCTGCACTGGCCAGTGATTATTCAGAAGTCCGAATTTGGGGAGAGCTGGTTGGTGACCATTCAGAAGTCCGAATTCTGGGAGAGCTGGTTGGTGACCAAGGTTTGTCGGGCTGTTGGGAACTGGGGCCTTTTCCTCTCTTTCCCTATCACTTCAAGGCTACTCCTTCTGTATGTGGTCTCTCTGCTCATTCCCTGGAGTAGAACAGCTTGACTTATCTTACAGCTTCTAAACCTCCACCACACTTAGACCTCAGACTGTCGCCGGGAGTCACGACCTTGGAGATGGTTGTAGTAACCTTCTGACACTTGGCTGAAGCAGGAGGATTCCGGTTTGTGATGAGGTTGTTTCTAGACCACAGTTCTCGCTTCCACGTTCACTTTTGCCTTCCCTTCATATCTTGTATGTTTTGTTGTGAAGCCTAGGCTTCCATGGCTGAGCCATCTCTCCAGCCCTCTCTCGGTCACGCCTGTCACACGTGACTACAGCCCACCCCACCCCCCGCCCCCAACCATCTTCATTTGTAGTCCCATCATACATTTGATTATCAGCCTGCCATG
Source organism: Mus minutoides (assembly GCA_902729485.2). Classification (NCBI taxonomy): domain Eukaryota; kingdom Metazoa; phylum Chordata; class Mammalia; order Rodentia; family Muridae; genus Mus; species Mus minutoides. The sequence continues at coordinate 875,403 of LR750057.1, forward strand.
CCAAGCAAGGTTCAAGCCTCCCTCCTTCCTCTGCCTCTTACCATGGCATCCCATCCAGTCAAGCACAAGAAAGAGTATTGAGAAGGAGTTGGCAGGGCTTGGAGGCCGTTTCCGCTGCCTCTACCTCACGGAGGCTCTTACTCATGCTGGCTTGTTGAGGGAACTTCTCACTGACTCCTCACCCCACCTTACCCTCCTGTGGTCTGTCAGTTCCTAAAATCACCATGTGCATCTTCTTTTTACTCGGGGCCCAGGGATTCCTTCTAACTCCAAGACAGAGAGATGGGACTTTCCTGCGCCTAGAGCAAGGGTTCTCAACCTTCCTAGTGCTGCACCCCTTTAATACAGTCCTTCCTGTTGTGGTGACCCACAACCATACACTTCTTTCTGTTGTTACTTTAGGACTGTTATTTTGCTATTGTTGTGTATATTATAATTAAATATTTGATATGCAGGATATCTGATATGTGGCCCCCCCTAATGGGGTCATGACCCATACGTTGAGCACCTCTGGTGGACGGATGGCCTCCTTAGCCTCTCCTTGTCTTCTTGAGGTCTGGCTCGATCTCCAGGGTGGCCTCAGAACCTCTGCAGTTTGCTTCTCTCCCTTGCCTCTGCACAGCTGGTTCTTGTGTCTGTCTATCTTTCTTTCTCGCCTGCAGATGAGACTCAGTCCTACTTTTGAAACTCTGACTCCACCTCAGCGCCTTCTTTGTGATCATGTCGTGATGACGTCCCTGGTCCTCATCTCTTTGCCCTCATATGATCCTTTATTGGACACTTGAGGCTTAGCTTGGTTGGATTTACTTTCTTTCTTTGAAGTGCTCTCTCTCTCTCCCTCTCTCTCTCTCTCTTTCTCTCTCTCTCTCTCTCTCTCTCTCTCATTTTCTAAGTACTTCCCTACTGAGTCTGGCATTTCACCTGTGGGGTTATATCTCAAATGTTTACTGCTCTACTGGGGAGGGACTAGATTAGATTAGATTATGCTTGAGATGCAGATCTGTTCTCTACACGCTGACATTTTTTTTTTCTCTTAGCCCCAGAATTGGAACTCACAGGGCATTGTGCCATCTAGTTGAATGCTGCCCCACCAAGCCACATTCCAATCCTTGCCCAGAGGTTGACCAGGAAGCAGTTCACACAGCACTGTTACCAGCTTTGAGGTTTAGGATGACAGGGCCTCTAGAGGTAGACTTTCTGGGTTGCAGGTCCTGGTGAGACCCTGTGGGCTGTTGACTTTGGCTGGTAGAAGTTCAGCCTGGTTTAGCTACTTGAGCGTCTGTGTCAGCCATGTCCTGTGCACTGTCACAACTCACCATGCCACCGCCTGTCCCCACATCCTCACTGAAGCCTTTTGAGGTGAGCTCAGTAACCTCTTGGGAAGTTCCTTCACTCCCCAAGATTCTTCACTGAACCTTACAAGACTGTCGCAAGAACACAGGAATTCATGACCTTAGGTGTCTGGTACATAGCTAATGTTTATTGAGCTCGTGGGTTATTAATTTATTGAATGTTTGTTGGGGACAGGCTGCCCCAGTGGGTGACATAGGTACCCTGAGTTTCATAGCTTTGGATCTCTTCTCTCTTACTTTTCATCTGCCCTTTGCCCCAGTGACCTTATTACCTTTCCATGCTCTGGTTTCCTGTCTGGGGGAACATCTGCCTCTGTCTGTCTCCTGAGTGTAGCAGGAACAGCAGCGTGTCTGCCTGCTGCTTTTCTGACAGTACCCATGAGGTCGTACAAATACACATCTGTTTCGGGAACTACAGGATTTTTACCACAAGCATATCCAGACACCAGGTATGCTGGACAATCAACTAGAAACTCACCAGTGAGTGTCAAAGTCAAGAGGAAGCAAATGCAGATTCATTCCCGTGCATGTTTGCTGCCAGGTTGTTCTGACGGGCTAGCCATCTGAGTTGTTGCACGCACACACACACACACACACACACACACACACACACACACACACACGCGCGCGCATACACACGTTTGTGCCTGTGCATGTATAAGTTTAAGGCCTGTGTGTGCATGCATGCAAAAGCGAAGAGAATGAAGGAAGTGCAGGGAGTTGCTGTGTTCTTCAAGCTGAATGGTTAAGGAACAGTCGAGAAGAGATGCCCACCCCAGTCCATGCCATGGCAGCCAGCGCTGTCTAACACAGCGCATGAGAACTCAAGCATGGAGAGTTGGCTGACTGGAAACTATGTCTACTGTGTCAAAGAAAAGTCATCTATAACGTCTTTAGTGTCTAAATTGTCTACTGGTTTCCTGGCTGCTCCAGGTGAAGGGAGTCCACCAGTCTGTTGTGTGAAGTCAGGCTGGGGGCCAAGCCTGTGACTTGCGATAACTATAGGGCACCTAATCACCGGCATAAAGAAAAAGCCACAAAGATTTGGTTTCCCTTCAGGTGGGAGGTGCCTTGTCTGTGTTGCCTCTGACCCTTGTAATTGATGGTGGCTTTGTCGGGGTTGCAGTAAAGGCAGGTAGGTGTTTATTCATGTGAGGAGGAGGAGGGAGCTGGAGTCTGGTCTCTTGCTCTCCAGAGTTGGCAGTCCTTCATTTGCATTTCTAGATGCCCTGTGCCAAGTAAAAGACCTTTCTTGTAAATCTAGAATCTTAGGCCTTCCTAGGTGAGCAGTGATTAGCCAGTGGGTGATGGATCAGAAGAACCAATGCCTGTGTTTTGACTGGCTAATAACATTCAATCAATCAATCTATCTATATATCTATCTATCTTTCTTTCATTCATTCATTTTTTCTTTCTTTTTTCTTTTCTTCTCCCTCCCTCCCTTCCTCCCTCCCTCCCTCCCTCCCTCCCTCCCTTTGAGGGAGGGAGTTTGAGTTTAGTAAAAGACTTTTCTATTTTTAAAGGCTAGATTTTAAGCACAGGGGTTAATGGAAGGAGAGATGCTGTGATTGGGGGGGGTACGGAATAAAAAATATTCAGTTGTGAGCATGGGACCTCTCCAGGGACAGATGCCCCAGTGTCTCACCTCCTGAAGTCAGCCACCAATATTCCATTTTTGCAATAGAGCGTTAAAAGTTTTGTTTCTCGGCTTCTCCTGAAAAGCCAGAAAATCTGGCAGCAGTGTTTCTCTTTCCCCACACGGCAAAAATCAGCAGGGCTGAAAAGTAACCGTCTCCTTAAGGCAGGATGCTTGGCCTCTCTTCTCTCCTCCCTCCACCCCAGCCCCGCGTCCTTCCCATGCTGGCCCTGCTAGTCTGATCTCACTGAGTTCTGTCCCCTGACTTCAGTGTGAGCCATCCTTTCTCCCAGGCAGTGAGTGTGGTGTGTGGGCAGAAGCAGGGCTGAATAACTGATGTTTTCCTGTGGCTCTTGTTTCTGGGATGAATGTCAGAGGACAAGAGTTCCGAAGTCTTATTCTAGCTGTGCCCTTGATTTTCAAAATGACCCACCAGCCATCATTTAGCCCAGGTCACACTGGTTGCACAATGCCAAATACCTGGATCCTCTTAGTACATCAGAAAAGAAACCGATTTAGAAGAGAGGGAAGGTTTGCCCAACCCTTTTGTCTTTCGTTTTCGTGGCCAATATCCTGCACCTGGAAGCACAGTTAAGAATTTTTTTCTAATGGGCGCGGCTGCTTTGCTGCGTCTCCTGACATTGGTGCTTTTGAGCCTCTGAATTGGATTCTTCCCTCCCATGGGATGCTGGGCTGTGCAAAGTTTGGCTGAGCTGCTGAGGTCGCTTACATAATAAACACCAGGAAGTAAGTAGCACAAAGCTGGGAAAGAAGATGGTGCAGTCAGTAAGGTGCTTGCCTTCTAAGCAGGAGGACCTCAGTTCAGTCACCAGAACCCAAGTACAAAACTTTAACAAAAGACACAGAAGCAAAGAAAGAACAAAAACCCAGTTTGGTGCACAGTTGTCTTCCCAGCACAGTGGAGGTGGAGACACATGGATCCTTGGGGCTTATTGGCCAGTTAGCCTACCCTAATTACTAAGCTCTTGGCCAATGAGAGAGCTGTCTTGTCTAGCAAGATGGAAGTCCACTGAGGAATGATACCTAGGTTGACCTCTGACCTCCACATGCATGTGCAGACATGCACACACACATATACATACACATGCACTAACATGAACATACGTGCACTTTGCAGATTCATTCACATTTCAGTGAAAGACATGCTTGAGGATGCTCATAGGCATTCTAGCACTTTCTGTCGTAGCCCCAATTGAAAACTGTCACCAATAGCAAAATGAGTAAAAACAACTGTTCTACACTTAGTCACTGGGAAATATTATATAGCAGTAAAACAAAAGATGTTACAGTTGCATGCAACTCAAACAGATGAATTTCCTGGGGGTAATATCGCACTGACTGACAGGTAAACAGAGAAACTGCTAGGCCAGATGAACCTGTGTTACCATACTGACATACAGACGAACCTGTGTTACCATACTGACATACATTTCAGAAGTGGCAAGATGTCAAAAGTGAGTAGTCCTGTGTTTGGTGGTGATGACAGTGGGCTTAGGAGAATTGCAAGTGGATCTAGTTCTGTATGAGTTCTGCTGATATAGATACGTTTATTTTCTGAAAATCCAATGAGATGTCTCCATGAAATACACATTTTTCCATTGTACATTTTATTGCAACAAAATATTCAAGTTAACAAGGGAAAAATAACACCTGATAATGAAACTCAGTATCGCCCGTGAGATCTGGGTAGCAGGGCTGTGAGCTTTGTACAAATCCATTTTATATATATATAAAATGGATGGCGCAACATTTCTGGGAGAGTATGAAAAGGAGACACATCTCCTGATACTGCAGAGCTGGTCAGAAAATGACATTGTTGTTGCTGCTGGGCGTAGCCATCTCAACCTGCCTGACTGATCCTGGATATAGGAGCCTATGCTAGATCCTCTCCAGTCAGAGCATGGCCCCTGCCACTTTTATGTCTTGTAAGCTGGAATGCTTAACTGTGACTTTTATAATAACCTCAAATGAGAAGGTCTGCTGCTAGCCCACATGAACCAGAATGGCTCTCTCAGGTTTCTGCCGCTCTGTGTTACCACTTTAGGATCAAAGTTGGGCACAGTCATGACTGTCTGGGAGAATCTAAAACTGGTACTCTGTTCTAGCTGCAAGGGAGCCTGGGACTAGGAAGACTTTGAGTTTTCATACCCACTAATGGAGTTAACTCTGTTTCAGGAACTAAGACATAAGACAGTTCCTAAACTTTATATGAATAGCAGATAGCTACAGAAACATGATCTGTCTGGCTAGCTGCTCTCTAGCCTGCCAGTAGAAAAGCTTATGGCTAAATGTATTCTCTTTGTTGCAACCTAAACATTCACAACCAGTAAAGAAGGGCAAATTCATGGGCTGAGAAATTGGCTCCATCAGTACGGTGTATACCACGCAAGCATGAGGACCTGAGTTTAGATTCCCACCACCTACATGAAATGCAAGGCCTGGTAGGGCTTCCCTGGAACCCCATCACTGGGGAGGCAGGGATAGGAGGATCTCTGTGCCCTGTTGACCAGTCACTCCTTCTAAATTCATGTTCCTGGGTTCAAGGAAAGACCGTGTCTTAAAGATTTAGGTAGAAAGCAGTTGAGGAAGACACTTGACACTGACATTTGGACCTTGAATACATGTGCATACACATGCATGTGGCAGACACACATGTATACATCTATACATACACAAGTATGTATACACACAAACATGTACACACAGAGACACACAAGAACATGAACACATAGACACACATAATGCTGAATTTGACCTGATCCCCGTGAAGAGGCAGAGTGAGAGAGAAGCTTGTGATCTGAAATGTGTAACAACCCTTCTCTCCCAGATTCTCAGGACAGGGCCCAGGGTCAGCATGGTCAGCTTGGCAAATGTCAAGCAGGCTTACTCTGCATTTCTACTACAGGAATTTCTGTGTTTACTTGGTTGCATTTTGTTGTACCAAATATTTCTTCTTGGTTTTAAACATAAATTTATATATCCTCAATTTATTCATGGTGGAAAAATAATTTTTCTAGTCTTTATACTTGATCTCCTTTATATTTGAAGCAGTATGGTTCAGTTTAGTCAGGGCAGATGTTGCCCCTCCTCCTCTTCCTCCTCCTCTTTCTTCTCCTCTTCTTTCTCCTCCTCTTTTTTCTCCTCCTCTTCTTCCTTCTCCATTTCTTCCTCTCCTTCTCCTCCTCTTCTTCCTCCTCTCCCTCTTCCCTCTCCTCCTCCTCTCCCTCCTCCTTCTCCTCCTCCTCCTGATGATCTGCTCCCCAGGGAATTCAGTGCTACAATGAGATAGCGTATTAAAGCACTTAGCACTGTGCACATGCTGTAGTAAATAGCCTTTCCATAATAATAACAGCAGCTCTCGTTATCTGTAGATACATACTGCGGTTTAATCTTAGCTGCAGTGGGATAGGGTGATGGCTGACAGGCTATGGGGAACACAACTCTATCTTGTCTTCCATTCGCCCCACCTCAGCCGAAGACATTATACAGTTGAGAGAACCTAAGTCTCAAACAGCAAAAAGATGGGACAATGGCATAAGTTGTACTCCACGGGACCATAGCCAGTCAAGTCCAGCCTGAATCCTTGACTGTTGGCAGCGTGTGTGTATTCCCACAGGCACTACACTGATAACCCATCTAAGTAGAGTAGTGGAAGATAGAGTATCCTGCCCTCCATGTCAGAAAATGCCTTCAACTTACACTAATTGTATTTCTACCATGTAGGGTCTGGAGTATTCAAACTGCTCATTTCCTCGTCAGCTCCCTGGTGGCTGTCCTGCCTCATATGCATATCAGCGAGAGCTAGGAGAACTGCCTGGCCAGTCTCTCATCTGCAGAGCCAGCTCTGGTGTCTAGAGATCGGTTAAGGGCTCTGCTGGCAGATTGTGATGGTCTGCAGTGTGGGAGCCTGTGGATCTTTGGCTGTAGTTATAAACAGGACGGGAGGCAGGGGACTTAGGAACACCATGTGCTGTCCATCTTCTTCTCTGTCCCCTTCCTCTGTCTCCTGCTCTACAGACTGCCTGGCGGAATCATAGCGTCCTATTTCCAGGCTCGAGCTCTAGGACAGGAGGATGCCCAAGTGTAGGAAAAGGCTTTGCCAGCGATGGTCCCATATGTACACCTGAGCTGGGCCCAGCGGGGAAAGCGATGGGCCTGCAAGAGGTTAAAACTTGCCCCTGTGTTTACTTTTGTTGGCTGCCACACTGCATAATAATCTGTCAGCACGTCAGGTGCGGATTTATTTGTGCATTAAAAATGGCCTAGAGCAGGCGGATGCAGACACTCTCCAGCATGCCTCCAGCGCAGAAACAGCCGCTCCAAATATTTCACCCTTTTTTAATAAGTGCATTTAATTAAAGTCATAGAACTTTTTTATTATGCTTGAGGAAAAAAAAAATCCTTCCCTCTTGCTGAAGCTGAACGTGCACTTTGGAGCACAAAGGGAGTGTTCGCCTCACGCCTAGTCCTTAAAATGGAAATCCCAGCCACTGGTGTGTCTAAGTCTCTGGCTCTTTGGCAGGCTGGCTCCAAGAAGGCATCGTGTGGGTTTGGCTGAAAGGAAGGTGTCAGTGTGGCCTGAGAACAGTGGCCCCTGAGCGGCAGGGAGAAGTAGAATGCTTGCTTGTGTGGGTCCTATGACACCTACAGTATCAACTGGGTTCGGTTCCCAGTAGACAACTGACTGATGTACTTGAATGCAGGGGAGACTGTGTGTCAGCTCTCCGGAGGCAGACAGCTGCCCCAAGCACAGAGGCATGGACTAAACGACCTCTTCAAACCCTACCTTCCAGGGATGGATGTTGAGGGAAAGAAGACCACTTCAAATTGATGGACAGAGATTTCTTGTGCTCTTCCCATCCCTGCCTGGGAAATCTCTAAATGAGCTGAGACAAAGTTTGGCTCCGAGGTGGTGACAGGGGCACCGTGCAGGGCCCACTCTGCCTGTGCCAGCAGATGAGGAAACATGTCAGGATGAGGGTGGCCTGGAGTAGAACGGCAGTGCAGAGTGTGGGGACCCACGCTTGGTGAGGTGGCATGGGGGAGGGGAGAGGAAGGGCGGGTTGTGTGCACAGCGGGGCAGAAATGGCGCCACTGTTAAGGGGGCTGGGGGGCAACCGCAGCATACCAGGCCTGGCGACTCGAGGCCTGCTAATTATGCAGCCCAAGGGAGTCATGCTGGCCTGCCAGAGCTGCCCAGAGAGGTGGCATGGAAAACCTCATAAGGGGGGGTCTGTGTGCCTCAGGTCTGACCAGGAAATCGCCTCCAGGTCCTGGGGGCTTGGACTAAGGGGCCCAAGGCTGGTTGCTGGGGCTACCTGCCTGTCAACAGCAGTGGTTTGCACAGCTCCTGGAGACCATCCAAGCAAGAGAGGACAGGGTTTGCAGGGTGTCACCTTCTCCTCCTGCTAGGTGAGGTCGCTGGATCATCTGAAATCTCCGATGCCCATTCCCGAAATTTCTCAGAGCCAGCCTTCTTCTTCGTTAGCATTCTGGCTCCCCTGCTCCCCTGGGCATGCTCATTAGCGTCTTTTTATGGCTGTAGAAACAGAAATCCCAGAATTAGTTTGCCCAGGCCACCCAGAGAGAGCAAGGTGACCAAAGACCAAGCAGGCTTTAAAAGTTTTTAAAGAATATTCTTAGCATCTTCTAATGGCGAGGGAGCACAGCTGTTAATCGGGAGCACTGCTGTTAATGTCTCTCTTCCCTGCTTGAGAAAGGTAAATAAATTCGAGGTTCTACTCAATATTCTTTCTGAAGCAGAGAGGCCTCCCTCCCAGACTCTCAGGCAATGTTTTTACCACTTTCCCTGCTTCTATGGCTTTTCATTGACATGTTAATTGAAGCGGTCAATTAACATGTTAATTGAGGAGAACTTGGTAAGTCTTTGGCTTTTCCAAGGGAAGTTAATTCCATTTTAGGAATCTAGATTATCATAAACTTCAACCAAGGACAGGTTTCAAATGCTCACCTTTGCACTGCGTGAGTCTGTATTCAGCTAGGAGGTATTTAGAAAAGAAAGGTGTGTGTGTGTGTGTGTGTGTGTGTGTGTGTGTGTGTGTGTGTGTGTGTAGGTCAGAGGACAACCTTGAATGGCAGTCTATGCCTTCCACCTTGCTTGAAGCAGGATCTCAGTTCTTTTTTCCTTTGTGCTTCAAGCAAGCTGGCCAGTGAACTTCCACCTCTCTCTCTTCTCCTGACTTTGCTTCGCACCTCTCTTAGGAGTAGCATTACAGGCGTGTGCTATTTCAGTTGTCTGTTGTTGGGTTGTCTGTGCATCCTGGGATCAGATTCAGGTTCTCACCCCTACAAGGCCAGCCTCTACCCACCGAGCCACCTCCCAACCCGGTGGGAGGCTTTCTGACCATCAGGCAAACCTCCCTGTGATGTGATGAGACCTTACTAAGCTAAGTGAACTAACTAACTAACTAACTAACTAACTAACTAACTAACTAGCTAGCTAGCTAACTATTGTAAGGATGGAGCTACCGTGTGCCCAACACCATCTGGAGCTGAGGTAACAGAGTCTGAGGAGAAGAACTCTTTAGATGAAATTTAAAGCATTTACTACACATCTGATACAGTAGTCACTGAGGACAAAGAGTCAGAATTGGAATTAGAAAAACCTAAAGAAAACAAAGACATTCTTTTCCATGTCTTTTATGGTCTCTTTTCCCTGTACTTTAAGAACGTCCTGTGGGTCTTCCCCCCCACCCCTGTTACTCTTCTGATATGCACAATTCTCAGACGTTGGGACTCCCATTTGCATATTCCCTTATGTAAGTTACAAGCACCAGCTCACCCCCCCCAACCCAAACCTTTTCTATGATGGTTCTTACTGTTCATCTTTATTTAACTAGAAATTAGAACTAACATTAAGACCGATGTATTCATTCATTTTGAAAAGGCAATAGTAATAAGCCCACTGCACATTAACATTTTTTTTGAAAAATCACTACTTTCCAAAACAATTTTTTTAGCTAGCTGAGTAGCATTTAAAACATTTTGCCATAGTCTGTATTGTCTGGCTTAATAGAAAATGGTGGATTCTATTATCTGCTTCTACCTTGTATCTGTAGAGAGATAGGTAGTAGGAATTTTTTTTTTTTTAAGACACAGTGTCAAATAGCTCAAGCTCAGACTTGCTATATAACCATAGATGGCTTTGGGCCTCAGATCGCTTGTTAGGATTGTAGGTACTCACTATACCCTCACACCCAGCTTATGTAGTGCTGGGGATGGAATCCAGGGCTTTGTGCACACTAGACAGAGACTTCTAAATTAGCCGTGTCCTTATTTCCAATATGAATTAAAAGCTATTTTAATGAACTTTCTTATTCTGTTCCACTAATAATCTTTCAGTCATCCTTGCCTATTAAGTAAATAGTCTACTTGTGCTGGGTTATAAGACATCATCTATTGGTCATTTGAAAAAAATACCTATCCCCCACATTACTTCACGGTGCTAACCCGTCCTTCATTCTTTCACATGACCATTGCTCTTCAAAGGTGGGTCAGCTGAGCAAAGCCAAGAAGATCGCATTGTGATGATAGATATGAACTCATATCCATCTAAAAGTCTAGTTATTGACTGAAACTCAAATTGTGTCAGTAGTCAAAATCCCTCTTTCTGACAGGTATTCTTAACTCATTATAGGAGTGTATCTCTCAGATGCCCAGGTATGAACACCATAGTTTATTTTCTTTACGTAGAACTGGTATTTGATAGCCAGGCAGTGGTGGCACACACCTTTAATCCCAACACTTGGGAGGCAGAGGCAGGTGGATCTCTGTGAGTTTGAAGCCAGCCAGCATGATCTACAGATTGAGTTCCAAGTCAGCCAAAGGGCATTTGATGAAACAAATAGCTGGTTTTGCAAAGACATAGCTGGTTTTGATGACAACAGTCCTTGAATCTTTTTCTTACCAACAAAGCATACCCTACTGGGTACAAACAATGCTTTATGCATGTTTCTTAACTCTGCCATTCATTATGTCATTAAAAATATCTTTTTCATGAGAATATTAAGGTATGTACTCAAGTCAAGCACCAAGACAATAATCGAATTGAAATGATATCAACAAACATGATCTTAGGTTAGATTAGTTGTATGTAGATGTCTGCCTATGTATATTTAAATGTGAATGTGTGGTACAGCATTTGGGGCTCACCACCTTATTCTTAGTAAAGCATTCGTGATGATGCCCGCCACTGCTTATGCAGAATAAGTATAAACATGAGTACAATAAATATGAACAGGGAAAATGGCAAACCTCTTGGTGTATATGGTGGTTTGAATGAGAAATGGCCCCTGTAGGATATATATATATATATATATATATATATATATATATATATATATATATATATATATTGGGTTTTTTGAGACAAGGTTTCTCTGTACAGCCCTGGCTGTCCTGCAACTTGTAGACCAGGCTGGCCTCGAACTAAGAAATCTGCCTGCCTCTGCCTTCTGAGTGCTGGGATTAAAGGTGTGCGCCACCATGCCTATCTTAGGCTCATATATTTGAGTGATCGATCCCCAGTTGGTGAAACTGTTTGGGAAGGAGTAGGAGGTGTGGCCTTGTTGGAGGAGGCATGCCACTGTGGTTGGACTTTGATGGTTCAAACTCCTACACCTTTCTCAGTCTCGTTCCATGTGTTTTCTGTTTGTGATTTGAGATGCTGTGAGCTCTTGGCCATTTTCTACTGCCACATCTGCTGCCTACTACAACCATTGCCTACCATATGGACCCTTATCTCTTTGGAACTGTAAGCCCAAATAAACTCTTTCATCTATATGTTGCTTTTGTCCTGGTGTTTTATTACAACATAGAAAAGTAACTGAGACACCTGAGGTACAGGCTGGGGTCCCCTTCACCATCCCAAGAGCCTTCTGAGTCTTTAGTTTAATCTTGACACCTAAGGCATTAATTCTCAAACACTTAATCTCACTCATTTTAACCTCTGTTGAGGATCCCATAACTGCCCAGGTTTTCCATATCCTGCCCCAACAATGGCTATTTTCTGGGATCAAATTAATATAACTGACTATGCCACAATACCCATGCTTATCCTCCTAGGAAACTGTTTTTTGAGGTAGGGTCTCTTTATGACTTCTTCCTAGCTGTCCTGGAATTCTCCATATAGACCAGGCTGGCCTCGAACTCATGGTGACCCACCTGACTCTTCCTCTTGAGCACTGAAATTAAAGGTGTGGGCCCCTAAGCTTCCCTCTCACCTCTCACTAAATAATTAACTCAGTCTCGAATGTGAATAAAAACAGTTCAGTGATCTGACACTCCTGGAGAATCTCTCTTCTAGCTGTTGTTTTTATACTTGCCACCCTTTCTCATTGTCTTGTCTCTGTTAATGAACCAATACAGTGAAAATACGATGAGAGTTGGTGGAGCTGGTGATGTGGGGTACATTTCGCCTGGAAGCAGAAGACATGCTGACAGCTCTAGAGAGGACCTCCCTCCCACAAAGACAGGGTTCAGTTGTTCTTTTCTTCATCTTCAGAGGGAAGAGTCTCCTATTCAAACATGGTCTTTGGACTCTAATCACACAGTGGTGACTCAGCAATTTTCAGGAGCTGGCTTAAGAAACAGCCTCATCTTGAATAGCTTTCCGAATGAATGCAGATGGAAATACAAATAATCGCTTTGGCTTTCTTTAGAGAGAGACAGAGTTTCATGAAAACCTCCAAATTCGCCTGTTGCTCCACATTTTTTTCCCTCCTCTGAATACTAGCTGCATCAGAGTCTTAGAGACCCCTGCACACTCTGCCAGCCTTAAAGAGCCCCGTGATGACACGGTCAAGGTACAGTGTGGTCAGGTGAAGAGGAAGGTTTCATGTCTGCCTTTCTCAGAGTTCAGAGCCTGCTCTAGTCCAGTGCCCATTGGACCAAAGCGTGTGGTTTTCTAGTTTGGTCTCTGTTGCTATGATAAAAACAAAAAACAAAACAAACAAACAAAAAATACACAGTAACCAAAAGCAACCTGGGAAGGAAAAGAGTTTCTGTGGCTTACATTTTCAGGCCACAGTCCATCATCAAGGGAAGTCAGGGCCAAAATTTGAATCGGGAACTTGAAGCAGAAACACTGGCTCTTACTTAGCTCGCTTTCTCATACAGCCCAGGTCTATCTGCCTAGGGAATGGTGCTGCCCATGGTAGATTACACTCTCCTATATCAACTGAGGCAGTTGAGACGGTCCTGTACGATATGCTCATAGACTAACATGATAAAGGTATTAACTTTATTGAGACTCCCGTTTTCAGGTGATTCTAGGTCCGCATCAAGTTGACAGTATTAAGTAGGACAATGCAGTCCTACTGTGTGTAAGGCACACTAGCCTGGAGTCCCTAAAAAGTCCCTACAAAGGAGGTCCTACTAGATCTGACAATGCAGGAACATTCCAAGCCTCAGTGCTGGCCGTCCACCCACAGCCACTGTCTTCTCAGGGTAGTAGCATCCGCACCCTCATCTCCACAGCTGCTGCATCTTGAGGCACCATTGCTACCCTGGCTCTTAACCTACTGTGCACCCCAGTCTGCATTTCCATGAAGAAACTGCTAGCAATGGGAGATATAAAACACTATGATTAAAAAAAACCCCACTTGTTAGAAATTTAGGGACATTTTAGGCAATTACTTTATTTATCTATGGGGAGTGTAGGGATTTCCCTATGGAGAAAAATTCCCATATTCCCCAAAGACAAACCCTAACTTACAAGGTCACCAGTATAAGTGTGTCAAAGTCCTTACTAGCTCAGAGAGATTTTACTGGCAAAAAAAAAAAAAAACAAAACCTCAGAAAAACAAAAAAAACGAACAAACAAAAAAACCCTCAAGGATGAGATTACAATATTCTTGGCTTTCTCTGATTTTGAACATAGCAACTAAAAATCTTGTCTCCTCAGAGAGTCTTAAGAACCAATTTGTGCTGCATAGTTTCCTTGCTGGAGTCTTCACAAGAAAGAAGAGAGTACCTCTTCGTGTGTTCAAGTGGGAGACAAGACTAATTCTCAGTTTACAAATAAGTATGGAGTTTGGGAAGGGTAAGCATATAGAGGGAAAGAAAAGGCAGGCTGTAGATCTAAAGGGCTGTACCGGGAATTGAGGATGGGCCTTTTCATGGGGCTGTTATGGGAGTTCTTAGATGTAGCACTTGGGAAGAATGGCTAGCTATATGCCAGTGAATTAATGATACAAATCTGGGCTCTGTGGTTTTTATTAATATGTGTATAGCAACATTGTTTGTTTGTTTGTTTAAGATTTTATTTACTGGGGCTGGTGAGATGGCTCAGCGGGTAAGAGCACCCGACTGCTCTTCCGAAGGTGATGAGTTCAGATCCCAGCATCCACATGGTGGCTCACAACCATCCGTAATGAGATCTGGCGCCCTCTTCTGGGGTGTCTGAGGACAGCTACAGTGTACTTACATATAATAAATAAAATAAATCTTTAAAAAAAAAAAAAGATTTTATTTACTTATTTAATGTGAGTACACTGTCACTCTCTTCAGACATACCAGAAGAGAGCATCAGACCCCATTTTAGATGGTTGTAAGACACCATGTGGTTGCTGGAAATTGAACTCAGGACCTCTGGAAGAGCAGTCAGTGTTCTTAACCACTGAGCCATCTTTCCAGCCCGTATATGGCAACATTGTTGACTAGGGTCAGGTTGATATTCTTCCCTAACTCTTCCCAAACTCTATATGTATTTGTATACTAAGAATTAGCCTTGTCTCCCTCTTCAACACACGAAGAGGTACGCCCTTCTTATTTGCTGCCAAAACCCCAGTAGAACATGCAGACATGCATCTGGAGACTCTGAATTTCACTGCAAAGGCTCTTTTTTTAAATAAGGATGTGCCCACAGGTTCTGAGGGTCATTCGGGTGCTGCCATCCAACCCAGCAAGATATGGACTCTTGGAGAATCACTTAAATAGCAGTTTGTAAATCAAACTCAGACGTGTTCCCCGAGTGGGGCTCCGATGCTTCTCCTTTATAGCCTCGTGACTGCTATGCAGCTCATGTTTAAGTTGCTGGGACATGGGCAGCGTGATCCCTGGAGAACAGTCTGGGGCCCTGTAGTCAGCATGACAACTGCCCTGCTGTTGCATAAAACCAACCAAGTAGCGTGGTGGCCCTGCCAGCTCAGACAGCTTCTAGTTAGACTTTACGGTGGCAGCTTTGGGAGGGACGTCACCGTGTTAATGTACAAGGAGGGCTGTGGGTCTTCGTGGGAACACCTTGTAAAACACAGAGCAGATAGTTTAGGGTTGGGAAATTGAGAAAGCGTAGCTGAGCCCAGAGGAACTGAGTGGAGAAGCTGCTAAAGCTATCTAAGGGCACGGGACAATGGCATCCCCTGGATATTTCGTAAGCACATGATGAACAGTCCCAGTGAAGGCAGAAGACTGGAAAGCTTCAGAATACAGCACTTGGGAAGCTGAGCCCTCAGCCGTAGAGGAAGGCTTGCCCTGAGAAGGACAGGTGCACAGAGGCACCTTCTATAGGGAACCCACCCCCAGGGGGCAGACACTCTGCACCAAGTCTCTACTGCTTTGTCTGTCTGCCATGCTTTATGCTGGAGGAAGGGAGTGAGGAGCAGGACTGCACCCCCCCAAGCCTGTTGGAGCTGGGGATGATGTTTGCTCAATTCTGTACACCCCCAGCTGTTGCTCCAGGTGCTAAGTTAGACACTCAGTAATTAGCTGGGCTAATTTATTTAATCATGTTGGTACTGTTTTCCTTCTCCTGGTTGTTCCTGCCCTCATCCTTCAGGTTTTCCTGGATCCACTCCCAGGTCTGTCTGTTGGAACGTGGTGTTGAGGGAGGATGGATCCTCCTTGATGCCAGAGATTACAGCAAGCTCCGGCTTGGCTTTGGGAAGTGGGGGCATGCCGATGTCTTCGGTGTTCTAGGTCAGAGTTTCTCAAACTGGGCACTTGATGACATTTGAAGCTGGAGAATTCTGCATTTGGGGAGGGGTGGGGACGGTAGGCAGGGGCTTTCTATAGATTGTGGCATGTTTATCAGCATTCCTGACTTTTATTAGATGCCAGAAGTGACCCCCCCCCCGCAACGTTCTGTGTGCACGCCCCCAAATGGTTGTGACACCAAATGATTTCTAGAGACTTTAATTAAAGAGAGGGTACCTTGTGGAGGCTTCGAGCTGCCCCTGTGGGGAATCCCTTCAGACCATAAAACTGACCAATAATTTGCTTTATTGGGACTCAGAAACGAGTGCAGGGACTGTGGAGAAAGCTCAGTGTCTAAAGTGCTTGCTGCATAAGCATGAAGTCCCGGGTTTGGGTTCCCAGCACCCGTGTAAAGAGCGAGCACTAAACGGTGAGTGCAGTGCTCCAGGTGTGCTGATAGGCAGGTGCCCAGGGCTGCTTGGCCAGCCGATCAGCCAATCCTCTACAGTCTGAGTTTGGTGAGAAACCCTTTCTTAAAAATAAGATGGAGAATACTCTGGTTTCTCTTCAGATCATATAAAATCTTTCGCCTTTTACTAAGGATTTCCGTGGAGAGGAACAAATCCGAGTCGTTATCAATTTTTTGAGGTCTTGCTTCTTGCAAGGCTGACCAAAAAAAGATGGAGAGCTAAAGGAAGACACCAGAAATCACAGACCGCCCTCCTTTCCTGCACATGCGCCCCCATTCTTACTGTTGCGCATGTGCCCCACTCCTACTGTCTCATAGGCAGACTCTGTGTAGTGGCTTTTGATAATGACTGTCCTTTCCCAGCCTTCCATATTGCTCTCCTCTGAGCCTGCCCTAATTGGAAGCCCCAGGCCAGGGCAAGGGCTGGCTTGGAGTGCAGGATGTGTAAGCTTAGCAGGGACTCTCCTCCTAGAGGCTGTGTCAGACAAGGAAGTAAGAAAGCTGTGCTGTATACTACAGCAGCAGGCAGCAGGGTTGGAGCCACAGGGATGATATGCAGAACCAGAAAAGCTACTTCTGAGTAAATGGTGAAAACTGAGCTTTGTGGATTACTTGCTGGAATGAGTCCAGCATGGCAGAGGCTTTGGGACATCGTTATTGTTTCTGTTTTTGGATTGCCCACTCTCTGGGCCATGTAGGGTTCAAGTTCTCACTCATTTTGGGGTTTCCTACAGAAGCCAACTTTGTGTGTGTGTGCGCGCGTGTGCGTGTGTGTGTGTGTGTGTGTGTGTGTGTGTGTGTGTGTGAGAGAGATCTAGACTCTAGAGCTAATAGAGACAGGTTACTAGAGTCCCAGGAATGGCCCAGATAGTCTAGGAAGGTCTTCGGGGAGGAGAGGAAGCAGAGGGTACAGAAAAGCTTCCATGAGCTCAGCCTACAGCAGCGACTCCCTTTGATATGAAGTACCACACTACCTGTTCAACTTCCCGATGGCCACGTTCAAAGGAGAAAAAAAAGCATTGTGAGAGGTTCACTAGGTATCCCAGGCCTGCCCGAGTCACATAGGGAAGAGCAGACCAGTCCAGCTGCATAGAAACATTCTGCCTCAAAAAACTATCAAAATAAATAACAACAAAAATGAAAAATAAGGAAGGGAAAGGAAATGAATGAAACCCATTTTATTCTTGTTTTTTTTTAAATACCCATTTTTTGGTATTTATTTATTTACTTGTGTACGCAGATAGTAGGGAAGGCAAGCATGTAACAGTGTGTGTGGAAGTTGGAAGGCAACTTGCAGGGATAGGTGTTTTTCCTTTCCGGAGACTGAACTCTGGTCACCAGGCTTGGTGGCAAGCTGGTCGCCAGGCTTGGTGGCAAGCACCTTTACCCTCCAATCCATCTCATTGTCCTTGAAACCAACTTTTAACAGCAGAGTTTGTCTATAAAGTCCAGTGTATTCCCAGTTGTTTGAGTCTTGACAGATAATTCATACAAAATCATAGCGAGGTTGGGTGATGGTGATGTACACTCTTCATCCCAGCACTCGGGAGGCAGAGGCAGGCAGAGCTCTGAGTTTGAGGCTAGCATGGTGAGTTGCAGGACAGGCGGGGCTACACAGAGAAGCCCTGTCTTCAAAAACCAAACCAAACCAAACCAAACCAAAACAAAACAATCATCAGTGAGATAATATGCTTATTTTCTCCCCAGAGTCTGGGGGTGCCCTGTGTGTTCCGTGTCTGTCCGTGTCTCTGTACTTGATCTTGTTTACTTTCTCTGGGCAGCCCTCCTGGGACCTTCTGCCCAGGACAGTGTGGGTCAAGAGAGGAGGGTGAAGTGATTGCATTGTGAACATAGATTCATTTCTGCATGCAGAAGAGAGATACATCACACCCAGGACAAGGTGGGGCCCCATGTGGTCCCCTCCCTGCCTGCCTTATCCTTTACTGCTTTGACAAGTACCTGCCACCCAGGTTCCTCTGGTGCTCCCTGCAGGCAGGGTCAGTCTCCACATCCTGCTTCCTTACCTCTCTTTCTGTTTCAAAGGAATGAACACACAAAATAGAGTCTGCATCTCACGTGTATGAACACCATGTTCATACACGGTGTTGCAATTTCTTCATTTGTCAGAAATTGACAGACTCCCCCCCATCCCTGCCCCCATTTTCTTAGTGTCTTAATCGAGGTCCCAATTCCACTCCAGTCTCAGGATGGCTTTAGACCCGTGGTTTTCCACCTTCCTAATGCTGCTACCCGTTAGCACAGCTCCTCACGCTGTGGTGACTCCCAGTTATATCGTTCCTGCTTTATATGTGTTATATTGCTACTGTTTTGAATCATAGTGTCTGATATGCAGGATGTGTGACTCCCGTGAAAGGGTCATTCGAGGGTCGCAGGCCCCAGGTTGAGAACCACTGCTTTAGAAGCTGTGTTTTTGCCTGCCCAGGTGAATGCCAGCAGCTCAGGTCTTTGCAGGCTTGTCTTTCTTTGTATACCTAAAGAGACCTTCCCTTAGAAAAGGACAGAGGGAGATGTGGGTTAGGTGAGCTGGAGTTAATAATGCTGGCCAAGAAGGACCCAGAAGCACAAAACCAGCAAAGACAGGTTCATCTTATTTACCTGGCGAGGGCTTGGAACCTGTTCCTGGCTTCTGAACAGTATCTGAGTTTAGCTTTCATTTCTCCGAGATCTCTTTCTTCTGCCTCCTCCAAGGATTGGACTCTAGAAGGCTGATCTTGTCTGGATGCAGGAAGTCATTGTACTCCCTTGCTGGGTCACCTTGATTGAAGTTTCTAGAAAGCCCCATTTTCAGTCTTGCTGCCCAGGAGGAGTGATCTGGTAGGTCCTCTGAAGTAGGCACTCTTCTTAGCCATACCTACCAGCAGGTCAGTGGTATCAGCCTGAATTGATCAGTTCCCTCCTCTCCCCCATAGGGTGCGTGGCAATGTTTGAAAACATCTTTGGTTGCTACCAGTCATGGGGGAGAGGGTGCAACTGGCATCTCGCAAGCCAGGGACATTACTGACTTTCCTCTAATACACAGACAGGCCTTCCTTCTGCCAAAGAGAATGAGCAAGCGCAGTTGGAAAGTGCTTGCCTTGCGGCACGAGAACCTGAGTTCTGGCCACAGAACTCACACCGAATAAAAACAAGGCATGGTGTTGTGAGCTTATAATCCCAGAACTTAGGATGCAGAAGCAGACAGGCCGCTGGAGCTTGCTATCCTGCCAACAAAGCTTGCTTAGCAAGCTCCTGATCAGAGAGAGGCTCTGCATGAGTAAAATTGTAAAAGTGGTTGCTGTCCAAGGAATGACATTTGATGTTGTACACACGAACACACACACACACACACACACACACACACACGAACACACATAAAATCATCATCCCACAGCATCAGTAAGTACAAGATTGGAAACTCTGTAAGAGAATCTTTCCTTTGAATGCTCCAGAATTTCCTCTCCAAAAGAGCCCGGCAGTAACCCTTAGGTATCCTGAAGCAGAGAAGTGATTCAGTAACTACCATATAGAAAGTTAGTGCTTCTCATGGCTTCGTGGGCATCCATCTGACAACGGAACTGGGTCCCTACTGCTGCTTCATGGAGGGCTGGGTGTGCTGCCTAAGAAGAAAGAAACTGAACTAAGCGGCCAAAATAAGTATCAGAACCTCCTGATCCATCCGTCTCTGGCAAGGGTCTGGTTGTTGCATGTATGTGTGTGATATTGGTGTATATGTATAAATGTTTGCAGGTTTGCCTGTTTGTGTATGTAGTGGCCAGAGGTTAATGTCCAATATCTTCTCTTGTCTTTTTAAATTTACATTTATGTATGTATGTATGTATGTATGTATGTATGTATATGTGTATCAATTCACACACACAGACCTGCCACAGCCCTGTGTATAGAGACCAGAGTACAACTTGCCTAAGTTGGTTCTCTCTTTAAACCATGTGAATCCTGGGGATTGAACTCAGATCATCAGGCTTAGCAGCAAGCACCTTTACCCACTGAGCCATCTCAATGGCCCTATCACTGGTTTCTGAAACAAGGTTCTTCATTGAAGGCGCAGTTTGCTATGTGGTCAGACAGACTGGCCAGCAACTCTTCTGGGATCTACCTGTCCCCACACCTCCGGTTCCCACAGCAATAGATCCTTGTTGCCATACCCAGATTTTATGTAAGTGCCGCAGATACAGACTTGCACTTTATGTACTGAGCCATCTCTTTAGCTCCGGAAGGGTCTCATTTTACTCTTTCCAAGGAATCTATCATACCCTGCAATGGGCTGGGTGAGATTCAGTTCAAGGCTCATTTCTATATTTCCTAAGGCAGATGGGGTCAGAAAATTGCTTGAATGAGTGAAGCAAAAGGGAACGACCCTGGTGCCTCCAGCCTAGCAAGAGCATTTTCATGGGAGCAAAAGTGGGAACAGCAGATGAGCCTACTGGTCTACCAAGCCTGAGGTCTATGCTGGCCTTGTTAAATGTAGGTGGAGTCCTCTAACCAGAGACCTGGTCTTACTTGCTTTCCTATGGGCCAAGGCTGGCGTGGTCAGATTCTGGCACACACTTGTGTCTGGCCTCTTGAGAAATACTCATTTCACTTCACAGACTTGGTCCTGCTTCCCAGAGTGGACATGGTCCTCGGTCCCAGTGCAGCCACACATAAGACACGGAGAATCTTCTTTCTGGATAGGTTGGGGTGGTCCCCAGAGCTGAGGACCCCAGCCCAGCTTTCCCCTTACCCCTAGTCCTTCCCAAGGGAGCCATGTGGATTAGTTGGCCTCTGGGGAACTCGTCCAGAGCTATGGGTGATCTGGAATCTATCATGCCTGACAGTCTCTGCACAATGGTTCTCCTTGTGGAGGGAGTCAATGCAACAATTAAAAGGCAGTTGGGGCCCCAAGGGAGGAGAAAGGACATAATTCTGGGATGCCGTGGGGGAGGAGCCAGGAGATCTCTCCTGTTGTTGAAAACTGAATGTGACTTAACAGAATACACACTTGGCTCTTTGTGTCCCAAAGTCATCTGAGATAGACTCTCAAAAATGTCATTTGAATTTTATACTTTTTTTCCCTGTGTATATGTGTGTGTGTGTTGTGTGTTTCCTGTGTTTATGTATGTGAGTGCTCTGTACCTACCCAGCTTTTAATGTGGGTTTTAGGGACCTGAACATGGGTCCTCAGGATTATACAGCAAGCTCTCTATTTATTTGCTGAGACAAATTATCTCTCTTCGCTTCCTCTTCTGAAATCGGACAACCTTGATAGGTACGGATATAAGTCAAATAGGATATGGCATCAACATTGTTCTTCTCTAGCTGTGTGACCTGTGATGGGCTCAGTTCCTCGTTGGTTGGTGGAGTCCTGTGGATCAAGCAGATGTTGTTGCAAGGATCAAACAAGCAAATGTCAATCAAAAAGCTTTGGAAAGAACGACAGATAATTATTTGCATGGAGTTGTTTTTTTTTTCTCCCCCTTCCCCTTCCCAAGACGGGAGGAGATGTTTTCCTAGGCAGAGGCAGGCATCTTCAGAGGCAGGCATGTAACTCCTAAGCCCTTGCTTCCCTCTAACCTCTTGCCTCCAGGGTTCAGGCAATTGCTTATTGGGAAGACAAGCATGGGGAGGGAGTAAGAAAGGGTAGGAATTTGAAGTAATTGCAGTGGTTGTCTAATTATAGATCCCAGTCTCCATTAGTCCCCAAGCTGTGTGCATGAAGCATAAATCATTTGTGTCTCCCTTGTGGGAATTCACGGCCTCATCCCCAGGGCCCAGCCACACTCTGAGCCACATTTCCATTCTTCATCTGAAGGCCAACCTTATTCCCTGTAATAAGTATTTTTCCCCCAATAAAAAGCCAGGTGGGGACTGAAACAATCCTGTGTCTGCCAGGCCTGGGTTGAAGGCAGCTTCCTCTGGCATGGGGGTTTTGTTTTGTTTTGTTTTGTTTTGTTTTGTTTTGTTTTGTTTTGTTGTTTTTAAGCATTTCTGCACAGTGTCAGGCTGCCTGTCCTTTGGAAGAGAAATGAGCAAGAGGCGGGAGATGGAGAGCAAACACACTCGGAGGATGAGAAAGGACGGAGAGGCATGGCAGCCCATTAAAGAGAAATAAATTTTGCGGAGGGGAAGCGAGAGGTCCCCTCCCTAGGACTCTGTAAATCACTGTGTTTTATGGATGGGATAGGACGGGAAGTGGGAGATGGGCTGGCCCTGATAACGAGGGTCATTTCTCCTGTGTACGCCTGTCTGAATTTTAGGATACTCAGTCAGAGAATGACTTGGAGCTGGCAGCCACTGGGCCTCTGCTCTTTAATTTATTATCTTCAGTATTACTCTCAAATCAGGACCTTGGTTACTTGAGAAGGGTACTTGGAGAATACCGTTAGAACGCCACCACCGGCTTGTATCTGTTGTCTGGTTTCCCCAGCATGCCCTGCAAGCCTGAGTGGGGCTAATGTGGGCCTTGTGCATCCAGGAATAGACGTTTTCTTTGGTGACTTGATACCTGTCACCTTTCAGTCAGAAGTTCTATCTATTGTACGTCAGAAAAGCTGTATTCAGATTCAAAGTTGCTCCCAATCTCAGGATCTTGGGCATGCTTCTCTTTGCCTCCAAAAGAGATCTTCCAACCAGAATGACATTCCTGGGGGCTGGTTTCATAAGCCAGAGTCCCAGAGGCCCGAGATTGGGTGTGTTTAGTTCTTAACTTGTACCTTGTACTAAAACGCTTTGGGTTGGCTGCCAGTGTTTTAAACGGTGGATATTTCATGTGAAACCTTGCATCTCTGCCTTGGCTTCCAGGACCCTGTAAAGTCAGACTTCGTGTCTCTGCCCCCATGACTGCAGAATTCAGGAGCCGAAAAGTGCCACCTCCTTGGGCTTGTCACAACTTCTCTTCCTCCCATTTCATCCTCATTCCTAAGCACCTTTAATCTTTTCATGTCCCCCCATAGTCCCCTGAAGAGTCTGTCTGCCTTCGCGGAAGACCTGGACTATCCACAGAAGGACATGAGGGCACAGGGCAGGCCCGTGGCTGGAACTGTGGTGACCATGTATGGGGTCTTCTCTTCTGTGTGCACAGGGCCCTTTCTGGAATGTGGGTGTCCTCAGAGGGAGCCATGCAGCACTGACAGGATGTAGATCTGTCCCCCAAGGAGCTGTGTGACCTTGGGCATGTCACTTCCTCTCTTTTGCCTTCAGTCCCTTCCTAGAAATTCCCTGACTGACAGTGCCCAGAGCTTTGTCTCCTGGAGGTCTCTAAATTTCGTCCAACCACAACAACCCATGACTGATAAGACTAAACGAAACTGATAAGACTATGTCCTTGTCACTCTGAGTGAGGTGAGAGCACAGGGGTGGCCCTGTGGGGACTGGGGATATACATCTACATCCAGTGAAAGGTAACTATTGGATGGACCAATAGCTGAAGAGTTGAGAGAAGATAGATTTGGAGCTGAGCTCTGATAATATCCATGATTATCCATAGCCTGTGCCTAAGTCCCGAGTGTCTTTTCTTCCGTCTCCCAGACACATCACACGCGCAGCGTATGAGATACTAAGATTAGATGTGAACTGAATTCAAGACCGGAGAGACAGGAGGAGGGAATCTGGCCCCAGAGAGGAAGGTCCCTTACCGTGAGGGTGCTCATAGTTCAGAGTGTGTTTCTGAGCCAGACATGGTAGTACACTTCTTTAATCCCCAAACTCAGGAGGCTGAGGCAGGAGGACCACACACTTTAGAGCAGCTTTGGCTATGCAGCAAATTCAGGGACAACTTGGGCTACATGAGACCATTTTGCGGGGGAGGAGGGAGAGGGAAGGTGGAGGGGGTAGGGGGTAGGGAAGAGGGGAGAGAAAGTTGTTTGTTTGTTTTTAAAATAGTCATAGCAACTAACAGGTCTGTCTGAAGTCGCCAGGGCTGACTGGACCATTGAGGAATAAGGGCGGAAGCATCGTGACTATGAGTGGATCTTGAATGTAGCCCAGACTCACCCTTTCCAGTCTCTTCTGCCCTTGCCACACAAAGCCAGGGTGGGGGCAGTGCTGGGCTGGTGCTGTCTGTGTTATTAGAAGACTTGTAAAGTGCCAGCCATTCCTCCCATCCAGGCATCCCTCACGGTGCTTCTGAGAAGTGCCCGGTCTCTGCAGGAGGGGGCAGGTGCGATCCTGCAGGGTGGTGGCCAGGCTTTTCTGTGTCTTGGGTGTTGCAGGTAGTAACATGACTGAGCCCTTCAGCCTGCACATGTGTGGTTGGACAAAAGACAATTGCAGATGTTTCTGGAATTCCCAAACCGGATGCAAAATTGCTAGCAGGATGCAGAGAGAGAGGACGAAGCCAAGTGCTTTTTACATAATGAAAAGCTTGCCTCCTGTCTGTGCAGCCTCTCTGAGAGAGCAAGCGCGTGCCCAGGAGGTCTGGCCTTCTTTTCCTGAAGTCCCGAGGACTAGGAAGCCTGCGTGCCTGTCTGGAGGGCAGAGGGCTGCTGAACCAGACAGCTCTCCCCGGTTCTGGTTGGGTTTCTGTCCAGGACCCACAGCTTTCTTCTGGGCGTGGCAGGGCTGGAGGCAGCCAGGCAGGGTGATCTTCTGCCCAGAGGTGTCTCGGTGCCCAGGGTGGAAAGGAAATCAGGCAGTGGGCCTAAAACCAAAAGCCACCGCCCATTTCTCTTCCCTGGGGGCCCTGTTTTTGAGTGGAATTCTGTCTGGGTGGCAGCAGAAGGAAGACCCAATATGGGGGCCAGTTTGTATCTAGCCTGGACGGTGGAGTCCGAGGAAGGACAGAAATGGACTATCCAAAGGCCCTGTGATGGGAACACCTGGGACAGAGCTCTAGTGAGGAAGCTGGGTGTGAACCTCACTGGGCAGTGAGCCCATCCATCCCTTGGAGGTAAAACCAGCAGTCTTGGGGCTCATGTGTGCCCCTGCATTTACTTACCCCTTAACCTCGGTTTCATGGCTCACCACATAGGGTGTCACTTCACAGATAGTAGCCAGTCCTGGGAGGGCATTGGAGCCATGCAATAGAATGTTTGGGGCAGGAACGGCCACAGGAGGTGGGAGTGGGGCCTCTTCTGATGGAAGGGTTCTCCAAATTACTCCACAAAGCACAATGGTAGTGGCTTTTCAGAACCCTCCTAGCCACCCACTTCTCCTGGATACCCCAAATTAAGGGCAGTGTACATCCATGGCCTTGTGTCTCCGAAGTCAGACTTGCTGGCTTTAAGTCTTTCCTATGGGAACTTGACAAACCATGGTCTTCTCGTAAGTCTCAGGTCTGTAAAATCAGGGACAATATTTGCTTCTCTCCCGTGTTGATCTGAGAATGCTAAGTTTTCCAGAGTTGTATCTGTCCATATACCAAAGCATTATTATGGTGATGATTATATTCCTTTCAAAAGAAAACTCTCAGAGAGATTGCTTTTAGATATTTGATTCTTGACCAGAGGTTGGCAAACGGGCTTTGGGGCCAGAACCAACCTGCAACCTGTTTTGCTGAATTGACAGTTAATTTCACCTTCTAAATTAAAGGAAAAAAAAACCCCTCCCCTCAAGAGGCAAGAGAAAGGACATCAGGTGTCCTGTTCTATTACTCTCTGCCTTATTTCCTGAGACAGGGTCTCTCAAGGAATCTAGAGTCAGACTGGCAGCCAGCAATCCCCAGGGATCCTCCACAGCCAGCCCTGAGGTTAAAGGCACATGCGCAGTCATGTCCACATAGCTTTTTATTGAGTGCTGGGATTCAACCAGAGGTCTTCATGCTTGTGCACCAAGTGCTCTTGCCCACTGAGAGGTCTCCCAGCCCCTCTGTTATTTTTCCTTTGACAGAATCTAGGGCAGAGCATTCAACTAGAGAGCTCTTACAATGATGCTAATGTATTTTCTTAGAAATCCCACATTTTACTCCTGGCATCATATAGGTTCCTGGAGCAGGGACCCCACTGGGATGTTTGAACAGTAGTGGGCGGGGGAGGAACAATCTTTGATCCCCACCCCTCCCCCCTCCTATCAGAGGGATACCTGTATAGACACAGCCATGCTTGGGAAGTAGGAGTTTGGCCTTGTGGTTACACGTGTTGGCTGATACTCTGCCTCATTGTGTTTTGTCATAGAGAGGAGATAAGGTAGCCAAGACCCTCCCGGAGCAGCAGCGCTGAGGGCTGGGGTGTAGGAGTAAGCGCAGGTGTCATTCTGATTTAAAGGAGGCCACCCGAGCGAGTGAGCGGTGATTCATGGGTTTCAACAGAGGGAACATTTTTCTTGCCTCAGTCACCCCCACTTCGATCTGTTCTCTCAGATTTTTTTGGGGGGTGACAGAAGAGAGGGGCAGGGATGAGGTGGCTCCAAGTGCCCATTGCTGCCCACCAAATGCTCTGCTTAGAGCAATGGCTGGAAGGTCTACAGAGCAGCCTTGGATGTGAGCTCCGCAGAGAGGCTGAGGACTGCACAGGGCTGGGAGCAGCCCTTGTGAATCACCCTTGGAGCAGTTGCTCTCTGCCCCAGGGGACCCGCTCACACATTCCCAAGGGAGCCAGTGCCCAGGAGACATGACGTCATTGTCACCGGGCAAGGAGTTTCATCCACGTGTGGCCTCAGAGCTCGTTCCCAGGGGTTACACCCAAGCTTCTCAGGATGAGACAGGCAAACCAAAGGTCAAAGGTGATGGATAGCCTCCTTGTGCAGTGTCTGTGGTGTGTGTGTGTGGTATGCATATATAAATGTACATGTCCTGTGCACATGAAAGGTCACGTTTGTCTATGTTGTGTGCATATGTGCATACGTGTGTGCATCTGTCTGTCTAACTCCTGCCTCTGGTTCCCTCCAGGACAGCAAGAACTCTCATGAGCTCAACCATGGGAAGAAGAGAGCATTGTGTTGAATAGGTCGCTAGTCCATACATTTTTCTCAATGATCTTCCTTCCAGTCATGGCTCAGATACGCAATTTTCATGAGACGTTCTGTGTGCAACTATGGTTCTTGTTCATCTGGCATGTGCCTGCGTGTCACATGGTCGGGATGGGCTGGCCATCCATAGTTGATTTCAGAGGGGCAAGGCCAGCCCAATGCAGCCTGTCGAGTCTCTCCCAGGCGTCGGTCTTAGGGCTCTGAGAACTCTTGCCCGTTTCACTGGCTCCTTAGGTTCCCTTGCTTCATGAGTAACACCCAAGACAAGGGGGAGAGCTCTTCAGCAGTGTGAGCATGCAGAGACGACCCCACCACTGCACACAGCTTTCTTGCTCCCCATTAACCATCCCAAGTCATTAAGCCTGTCTTCTGTACACACAAGACTTTTTTTTTTTTTTTTTTTTTGCTTGCCGGTGTTGGACATGCTTGACAGCCACTGTACCCATGAACTATAACCCGACCCTTTGTTTCTCTGAGATGGTGAGGGGAGGGGATGTCATTATGTACCTCGGGCTAGCTTTACACTTGCCATAGAGCCTATACTCGTCTCAAACTTCGGCTCCTCCTGCCCCAGACCCCCAAAGTTCTGGTTCTCCAGATGTGTGCTCACACACCTGGCTCTCTTTGAAAACGGTATGTTTTTTTCCACCTGCAGTACTCTCAGTAAGAGACAACTTTCTAGCTGTCCCCGACTTCCTGGTTTAGTCAGGACCCCACAAACTACACATATTTCATCTCCATAGATAACCAAGGCAAAAAGAAGACAAATACAGAGTCCACACCAGGAACAGTTCGATGAAAAGGCAGGGCAGGGATAAAGGTGGCTGATGTGGTATGTGGACTGGGCACATGGCTTGGCTGGAGAGACCACCCATCCATGATGCTCATTGTATGGCTGTCCCTGCATACATTGAACACGAACATGACGCTTACTTAAGGAAAACAAACTTTCCTGAAAATGACAAGCCACCCTTACAGTTCCTGTTTGTTAACTGTCATCTCGGGGAGTCCATCTGTCTGCAGTGTGGGTCTGTGTTGATAGTTCCCCAGGCCACTGTGAGGTCCCTCCTGGAAGAGATGAAGTTGTCCTCTTGCTCTGTAAGAGGGCTCCCAGTGTCAGGACTGTGTCCATTCCTCTCGAGCAGCCCAAATGCTTGTGGACATAGTGCTTAAGCTAACATCCAGGAACCGGGCTTGGTTGTCATTGCTCCACCCACCTCTCCATAGAGGTCCTGATAGGAAGGCTGGCCGGCCACGGTGTGGGCATAGCAAACAGAGAAGGCCAGCACTGCCCTGGTAGGAGGTGCATGTGCCCTGTGGCTCCTTGGGTCATGTGGGGGGGGCGACCTGAATCACATTCAAAAACCACTTTTCCTTTTTCTTAATCACAGACTCCACTTTCTGTTTCCTTCCTGCCATGCTCTTTTTGAAAAGGAAAACACAAGTCAAGCCAATTACCCAAGGCTGGGCAGTATACAGAACCTCTGGGGACATGTCCCTGGCCGAGTGTTCCCTGTGGATGGTGGGCACAGCTCTAGTGTCCTCGGTGGGCTTTTATTTCTTTTTTGACTTATGATAGACGGAAAACATTGTCCTTTCAGCCTTTCAGGGGCTGGAACTCACTGACAGGCTTTGTTTTAAGGGATTAAGGGTTGACCTGCAGGTGGGTTTCTTTTCCGCTCCTGCCTCTGACACTAGGACATCTCCTTGGTGACAATCCTCCCTGAAACAAAACTAATGGGCAGAACCGGTTGGACAGAAAGAGTCCCAAGAGGCAGGGCCCTGGAGGCTGTGTGAGTCCCTGTAGGTCAGGTCGAAAGGAGACAGTGGCAGAAGAGCCCGCAGCTGGGCCAGCCTGGTGAGACTGTCCACTTGACTTGCACTTCGGGGGGGAAAAGCTCCGTTTCAAGTCCTTTGTGGATTCTGTGAGAAAATGTCCTCTCTGTAGCCGTCAGCCCTGTCGGAAGGCAGCTGTTTTGTGACTCAGAAGGAAGAGAAGGAGCCTGGGATTATAATCTGCTCTGTAAAATCTTGTGAGCTGGGTAGGTTTGAGGTTTTATTTTCTCTTCTCCAAAGCCCTGAGGGTCAGAACAGTGTATTTCACCACGTCCGCACGGAGAGACAAGTTTTGTAGGTCAGAAAGGAAGAACCCGCAGTAGTTTGAGGAAGAAACATGGGCTCTCCCTCCACCACCCCCGACCCCACCCCCGATTAAAAAAGAATCAATCTCCAAAAAAAGGAGGCGGGGACTCACTTTTGGTAGAAGATTGGCTTGGCTGCCAGGAAAATATAGTTTTTTTGTCTTGTTTTGGAGTTTCCTAAAGGAATGGCAGGTTCTGAGAGAGGGTGCTATCAGTTTGTGGAATGGCTTCCTGGTTGCAGAGAGCAGTGTCCTGGGCTTCCGGGATGGGGACAGGGAGCCCTGAAGGGATGGGGACAGGGAGCCCTGAGCTTTCAGTGTGTCACACTGCTGTCATGTTTCCTCAGTGATCTGGAAAAAAAAAGAGCAAAGGTCAAACACCTGAAGTCTCTCATGGGTCTGCAAACAGCCTCTGTGGGGGCCAAATCAGTGCTCTACTGCCTGGCTGGCCCTTGAGAATCTTCTCTAACCTCAAAGTGGGAGGGTTATGCATTGATGTGTGTGTGTGTGTGTGTGTGTGTGTGTGTGTGTGTGTGTGTGTGTGTGGTGTTTCTATATGTATGTATATGTATATGTATGTGTGTGTGTGTGTGTGTTTGTGTGTGTGTGTGTGTGTGTGTGAAAGAGACAGAGATAGACACACAGAGAGACAGACAGACAGACAGCAGATGGGTAAGACTTATACACTCACCCAACAGGTATTTATCCAATGCTTACTAAGTACAGGACAGTTACAGAAAACAAAGAATAAAAATTCTTCATCTCCATCTCTAGAGAGGATAGACATACTCTAAACAGACAGACAGACTGACACAGACCCAGAAGTGATAATGCTGTGGAAAACAAACAAACAAACAAACAAGAGCCAGGGAGGGGAGATAGCTCAGTGGTTAGGAGCACTGGCTGCTCTTCCAGAGGACCCAGGTTGAGTTACCAGCACCAACATAAAGGATCACAAATACCCATAAATCCAGTGCCACCCCCTTCTTCTGGCTTCTGTGGGCGTTGAGCACACATGGTACACAGATATATATGAGGGCAAAACACCCACACCCATGCACATAAAATAAATAAACCTTTTCTTTTCTCTTTTTCTTTTCTTTTTGTTAAAGAGCGAGGGATCAATCCTTTCAAATTAAAAGAGCAGAGGGGTAGAGAGCAAGGGAGAAATCCTTGGGTTGCAGCCAGGAAAGGCTTCCTCAGGTGGTGGCATCTGGACAGAGTACAGGCGGTGACCTGGGCAAGAGAATGTTCTAGGGCAATAGACAGGAGACAATGGCTTTCGGGCCATATCCTGCCAGCTGATGTTTTCATAGAGAGATTTTCTTGCAGCCTGAAGCTATGGCAGAGCTGAAGGGTGGGTGGTCATGCCTTTCTTAGATGTGACTCTGAGAATATAGGACTCTTCACCAGGCAAGTGAGCAGCAGAAAGCTGTTCCCTGGTGATGTCCGTAGGACAGAACATGCTTTACCCTGTCATCGCCTGGATAGGTGCTCACAAGGGACACACATGCCTAAAGTGGCTCTGTAGAGGACCTGTCTTACGCCTGGCTTGTTCCGTCACAGGGTTTTGTCTCTATATGGTCAAAAGGGTCCACCTTCCCACAGGCCTTGTTGTTATGGAGACAGGAGAGAGAGAGGGTCTATCTGGCCTCACTGAATTGTCTGTCACCCAATGTTTTAGAAATTTTATACTTTCTCAAGGACTGGAAACTTCTTGAGAATAAAGGTATGGTTCTTATTCATCCTGTGTTCCGGGATCCAGCTATGCTGGCTTCTGTAATGACCCTGCAGACACTCTTTAATAAAGAAATGCCCATCAGTGTGTTCACACATGACAGGTTGTCATCAGTGTGTTCACACTTGGCAGGCTGTCATCAGTGTGGCACACATGACAGGTTGTCATCAGTGTGTTCACACATGGCAGGTTATCATCATTGTGGTACACATAGCACATTGTTATCAGTGTGTTCACACATGGTAGGTTGTCCTCAGTGTGTTCACACATGGCAGGTTGTCATCAGTGTGTTCACACATGATAGGTTGTCCTCAGTGTGTTCACACATGACAGGTTGTCCTCAGTGTGTTCACACATGACAGGTTGTCCTCAGTGTGTTCACACATGGCAGGTTGTCCTCAGTGTGTTCACACATGGCAGGTTATCCTCGTGTGTTCACACGTGACAGGTTGTCCTCAGTGTGTTCACACATGACAGGATGTCATCAGTGTGTTCACACATGACAGGTTGTCCTCAGTGTGTTCACACATGGCAGGTTGTCATCAGTGTGTTAACACATGGCAGGTTGTCATCAGTGTGTACAGGGTGGGGTGGGATGCCCCAGTGAAATCTATTACTGCAGCCAGTCAATCCACACCAATCTTGAAAACAAGAGTAAAAAAGTCACCGATATCCTGAAGCTGGACAGAAACAGCTTCTGAAATGTCTTCAGGTGTTAGCATTTTGTCTTTGTGTGTGGAGTGGTGGTAGTATATGTGCATATGTGTCATGTGTGCACAAATGTGTGTGTATTTACAAGTTTATGGCAGCCAGAGTGGGACACTGGGTGGCCTTGGTCTGTTACTCTCCACACTCCTGAGACAGGATCTCTTCCAGAACCTGAAGCTCATGGTTGATGGCTCCCTTCTGTCCAGCCCTGCTCCTTCCTGGACTTGCTGGTTAATAAGCCCCAGCACTTCTCCCGTTTCTATTCCCCACAATGCAGGGTTGTCGGGTACACACATGCCTGGCTTTTCATGCACATGTAGGTGCGAGGGATCTGAATTCAGGTCTTGGTATTTTGAACAGCAAACATTCCTGCCCACGACGTCACTCTCCCTGCCCACGACGTCACTCTCCCTGCCCACGACGTCACTCTCCCAGTCAGCCTCACCATTTGACTTGCTTTTGTAGGGGCGTAGTCGCCATGACACACAGATGGTAGCATCCAGAGTGTGCTCTCATCGTGGAAGGGAGTAGGGACACAGTCAGGATTGCAGGGGACAGGAGTGGGGTACAGGGATGGACACGCCTGAGTTGTTACCTGCAGCCTCCGTCCTGTGTCTTGTTTACCATTCCAGTGCAACTCTGAGCCACCTTGCTCCTTGAAGGGGTCCCTTTTGGTATTGTGACTTTTGTATTAGTGACACGACACAGCAGGAGTGGCCATCACCCCGAGGCAGGCCTCTTAGATCATTAGAGGATGATATAAAGGTCTCCAATGTTAGAGGGTAGCCGCCTGTCCTGCTGGTCCCTGAAAGGCAGTGCTGGGCTTTTATGTGGTGGGTGCAGCAAAGGTTGACTTATTCATTGCTGGAAAATCATGGGTAGTCCCAGAATTGTGTTTTCCCATGCGAACGTTTGGGTTCTCAGATTTCAAGGTAAGTCCAACCAGGCAGCTCACCAGGGTTCAGACACAGAAGAGCCTATTTCCTCCCACAGCCCGTGTGAATGTCAACTGCATCATAGATGATGGCCTTTGGCTTTCCCACTTGCATGCTGGGAATGAATGAAGTGACTTTCTAGCATGTCCCCAGGAATGCCAGGCCACAGTGTGCCTTGGTTTCTGCCCCTCTGCCCCAATGTGCCCATAAAGGCACACACATGGCTATGCCTGGATTTTAATGTAAGTGGTAGGGATCTGAACTCAGGTCTTCTCGCTTGTATAGTTGAAAGGTGGATCCCGAGAGACTCAGAGAGGCCACCACATTTCCTTGGGGACCTTGTGGGTGGCCCGAGGAATTCTGTTAATGCTAAAGGTTGGACTGTTTGAAGCACCCTGTGCTGGTCCCCGAGACACTTGTCTTTTGAGTGCCACTGACAGCACATCTTCAAAAAGAGACTTTATTTTTTTCTGGCTTCTGTGTGATTGACAGTCTTAACTTTGTGTGAACCCGGAAGTTGGTTGGGTTAGCGTCTTTGTGATCTCAGGAGGAGGAGAAGGCTGAAAGTGCCAGGTAGGAGAAGGGAAGAAACCCCCACTGATGACTGAGCCAGCCAGAGACCTCCCTGAGGATCCTGGGGCCCCCCACACCCCGCATGGTGATTAGTGACGGGCCTTCTGCCCGCCTTCTGGGTGGCTGCCAATGCGGTTTCTTATTCCCTCGCAGATGGAGCTTAGCCGCTGGGGCTGGGTTTTTAGCACTGAAACCCTCCCGTTCCTAAGCTGCACCTCATAGTTTTGAGTATTATGGCAGTAACATTTTCCTTAGCTTGCAGAGCTTAGATACAGGTGCAGGGCTGGAGAAAAAAATCAATGTCTCAGGAGGTCCCATCCCTGAGCCTTCTATGCCCATCTCTCCGTTGGTAAGGTAGAAGAGAGGAACACATTTTACCAGGCTTCTCCAAGCCAATACAGACCCCGATGAATAGGCACACTCTCATTTCCATAGACCACCCATGTCCTCCATTTCTCCGGCATGGAGGTGGTAGCATGACAAGCAGGTGTCTACCATGTCTTCAAGTACTGATAAGCAAAGAATGACCCCAGGCAAGGTTCCACAATTAAAATTCCCTCTTGACTTCATGGCTTCCAAGAATGGTTCTGCCCCCTGTTCATCAGCCAGCAGTGGCCATCTTCTTTCTGTAAGTGGTGTCATATTGGATGACGATATTTGGAGTACAGAGGACTGGAACCCAGGCCTGAGTCTAGACCAGAATCATGGTCCTGAAGTTGGGGCAGACATAGGCAAGGACCCTGTCAGTGTCACAGGTGTTTCCTGAATTGATTTTAAAGCTGCCATTCCCAACAAAGACGCCAAAGCCCACTGGCTTCCTTGGCAGCCCTGGGTGATATCTGAGGATATTTTGAATTGTTGCACCTTGGGGTTTGGTATGTGGCCACCAGGCATCAAATGAGCAGGGACATGGCCAGCACCACTTTTCCTTTTTTTTTTTTTTTTGACACAAGGTCTCATGTAGCCCAGGCTTGTCTTGCATTTGCTGTGCCGCTGAGGATGGCCTGTCCCTTTCATGTGCTATAATCATAGGCGTGCACCACCGTGTTTGGTTTGTGCAGTGCACTGAGGCCAAGGTTTCACATATGCTAGGTAAGCGCTGTGAGCTAACACATCCCAGTACCCCGCAGTGCTGCTTAACTTTCCTCAAGGCCTCTGACAGCCCCCACTATAAATAATAACCCAGCCAAATATGCCCCTTGCCTGAGGTTGAGAAACTGACTTAGATAAACATTATTTTTAAATGAAACTTAATGAACCAATGTTAAATCATGCACATCCAAAGTCAATGTACGAATAGCCAGAACAATGTTTATAAAAAGGGTAGTAGCCACTGCTGTCTGCGGGCCTCTGAGGCAGGGATGTTTCTCTTTGTCAAAAGGAAATTGGCCCATGGAGAGGTGTAGCCATGGTGAGGTGCTATAGCTGCGAAGAGATGAGATAACCATGGAGAGATGGGATAGCCATGGAGAGATGCTATAGCCATGAAGAGATGGTATAGCCATGAAAAGATGGTATAGCCATGAAGAGATAGGATGGCCATGGGAGATGCTATAGCCATGGAGAGATGGTATAGCCATGGGTGATGCTATAGCCATGGAGACATGCTATGGCCACAGCCACGTGTAAGGGAGCCTTCCCCAAAGGGCATGGTAGGAATAAAGTGGAATTTAGTGGGCACAGGGTGGGGTGGTGCCCATCTATAGTATTTGGAAGGTAGAGGCAGGAAGATTATTACATATTCAAGGCCAACCTGGTGTACACAAGGAGTTACAGACTAGGGAGGACTACATGTCTTAAAACACAAAACAAAAGAGAATATAAAGAGAAATTGCTTTTCTCTGTTATAACCTGTACCAGATTCCAAGTGGGGTGCCCCTCTGGTGGTGTCCCCATCAAGGACGCCAGAAACACTGGCCTTTGCCACAGGCTGCAGTAGAAGCCACTGAAAGCCACCGCTACAGGATCTGCTCCCTGTCTTCTGGCTAATCATTAGACACAGGTGGGAACCCATATACTCTGTTTTCACAGGTAGTTATACTAATAACAGCCCCCTTTAGGCACAGGCTTTCTCATCTTCAAAGCACTTTATAAACATGCGCTAATCTCCGAGTATCCTGGTGAGGTCAGAAGTCCTGTGTCTTACTGAATGGAGCCACCAAGGCAGGAGAACAAAATGAGTCACCGGAAGCTAGCTGGGACTGGAGCTAGGTGAGGTTGGGGTTGGGACTCAAGTTTATGGTGGCTGAATCCTGGACACGGCCTTTACCGCTCCACACCTTTCTCTTGGCCAGTTCTTTCTTGGTAATTGTGCCAAGCCTCAAACTTGGGCCTGTCTGGGTGGAGAGGAGGTAACATTTCTTGTCCCTGTTTCTCTGTAGACTGTTTCTATAGGGACTTCTAAATGTTTTATTACTATCATCACTGTTGTCATTGTCGTCATCGTCGTCGTCGTCGTTGTCATCATCATCATCATCATCATCTCTCAGTCCTGTTTTCTTCTGTCTGGTGTCCCTCTTCCCTCCCTTTCCCATTTCTTCTCTTCCTGTTTTTCTTCTCTCCTTCACCTTCTCTCTTTTCCCCTTCTTTCTCTCGCCCTTTCTTTTTTTTCTATTCCTCTTTCATTTTCCTTCCTTTCTCTCTTCTTTGTCCCTTTTCCATTTCCCCTTCCCTTTTCTCCACCCATTCCCTTTCTCCTCTCATTTCCTTCCCACTCTTTTTCTTCCCTCTCCTCTCTCCCCCTCCCCAACACCCCGTCTATTTCTCTCCCTGACTCTCCTATGGCAGTTACCCCGCCAACCACAGAGTTACATTCAGAAAATGTTTTCCTTGTGGGCCATGTCTCCCAGGATGGCAGTGGGAACAGAAGGGCTGCAGTGTACCCTTCACATGCTTGTTTGAAGAAGTCTCTGGTGGGTGACCATAAAGACCAAGGGTGTCTGGCTACCAGCCATGACTGCCGCCACAGGGACCACCCTGCCATGTGGAACCTTTGGGAGCCTGTGGGTCTAGGTAGGGCATTCCCTTATGTGCTCATCCTAGATGCTACTGACCTTGGCTGGGAGGGGCAGTGGTTGAGTGAAGTGTACAGGAGGACCAGGGAGCCTGCGAGCGGCTGTGTGGCTTCCTGGAGGTTAAAATGGTGGCCACAATCAAGTACATGTTGAGATTCAGGTAACGTTTAAACCTGCCTGTGGACTGCTGGATGGCTTCAGGTCTCATGATTCCAGGAGCAGTGACCCCATTGTAAGTGTTTGGAAGTCTTCTGGTCACTAGATTCATCTGTTGTGTTGGGTAAAACAGAGCAGACAGTATACTGCTGGACAGCGTGACTTGGGAGCTCAATGTATTTCAGTTTACATTAGCATTGCCCCTGGGTATAGGCTAAAGGACTCTTGGAAGCAGAGAGACACTCATGGGCCCAGTGGAGAAGGCACATCTGAGCTGTCTGGCATGTTCTTTGTGGTACAGTGAGCAACCCCAGCTTGCAGCTATGCCCATCTTTAAAGCCTTTCTCTCTGTCCTGGTCAGTGTGGGCTGCTAAAGGAAAAGGACTGTGAGCTGGGCCACGTAATGTCTGTTTCTCCCAGTTCCAGAAGCTGTGGGAAATCTTGGATCAGTGAGTCGTTATGGTGAGATTCCTTCTTGGTTATAGACATGAGGTGCCGGGCTGACAAGGTTGAGGCGGCCCGGTGCTGGGGTGGGAGAGCGCATGGAGGCACTAATCCTATCGTGGAGCTCTGTGCTTATGGCCTCATTATCTCCCAAAGGCTTAGCCTCCAAATACCATCCGGATGTAGTTTAGCCTTTCAAAGGATGGATTTGGAGGCCAAGAGTATCTTTCTGTAGGATCCTGTCCAATCTCGGGTAGGGGAGGAAGGTGCAGAGCCATTAGCTCCTAATTGTGGTCAAAGAGCAGCAGCAGAAACTCGATTAGGTTCTTCTTGCTATGCCAATGAATGTGTCCACCTTCTGCTTGCAGGATGTATGGTGTGGACCATCCAAGTAGAACCTAGAGTGTGCACGAGGTAGGAGGGGCCCTGCCCAAGAGCCACCTGGCCCAGCTTCGGGCAAGTCTCTTGTCCCACAAAGGTCAAGTCCGGTTGTCATTTCACCCTTTGTCACTGAGGGATCCAGCTCCCACAGGAAACAGAAGGGTGGCCCCATTGTGGTACTCTCCTCGGGTTTCAGCCATTCCTTCAGGCTTCCTCTGTTACCATGGTTCCTAGCTAAATGCAGGTAACAGATATGCAGATAGAATGGGGTGAAGATAGAGAAGGGGATCCCAAGGGGAATAAAAATACCGCTGTGTGAAGAGCATCTTCAAGGCCTCCCCATTGTGTGTCCTGCCACCTGACCTCCAGTCTCTGCCCAGTCTCCCTCATCCCACTTAACACTTTCCTTCCCTGAAGTCATGGATAAGGGTAGGACAGCTCAAAATCACCAATTCCCCAGTTTGTCCCTGCCTGTCTTAGTTAGGGTTTCTAGTGCTGTGATGAAAAAAACACCATGACCTAAAAAAAGCAACTTGGGGAGGAGGAAGGGGTCTATTCAGCTCACACTTGGAGATCACTGTTCATTACTGGAGGAAGTCAGGAAAGGAACCCAGATAGAGCAGGAACCTGGAGGCAGGAGCTGATGCAGAGGCCATGGAGGGGTGCTGCTTACTGGCTTGCTCCCCATGGCTTGCTCAGCCTGCTTTCTTATAGAACTCAGGACCACCAGCCCAGGGGTGGCACCAC
Source organism: Mus minutoides (assembly GCA_902729485.2). Lineage (NCBI taxonomy): Eukaryota > Metazoa > Chordata > Mammalia > Rodentia > Muridae > Mus > Mus minutoides. Next base: position 913,549 of record LR750057.1, read on the forward strand.
CCACAGTGGGTGGGCCCTGGTGGGCCCTCCCCCATCAATCGTTAATTAAGAAAATGCCCTTATAGGCTTGCTTACAGCCAGATCTTATTCAGGCGTTTTTCTCAATTGAGGCTCCGATAACTCTAGCTTGTGTCACGTCGTCGACATACCTGGGACATTGTCTCATCTTCAGTAAGACCTCTTCTAGTCCCCAGGACTTGACTTCCTTTTCCCTTCCATCCCCTCCTTCTCTTCTTCTTTGTGGCCTTTGAGGTCTGCTCCCCTCCTTCTCTTCTTCTTTGTGGCCTTTGGTTCATGCTAAGGACACTACTGTTAACCACCCCAGCTCCTCCTTCAGTTGGTCCCCTACCCTCCATGTCTCTCAGGTGCACTTGACACTTGTCCAGCCTCCAGCTGAGCCCAAGGATTTGCGACTGAGAAAATGAATATGAATCCTGCCATGGATACAGCCACCTACGATCCTGTCTTAGATGGAGAGGGAGGGGCTCTGAATCCCCTCCCTCCATCCCTTTCTTATGGAAACATAGCTCTTGCTTTATGACTAAGAAGTTTGACCTGCAATCTCCTTCGATTTAGTCTGTTCCCCCATATACCTCCCACAACAGAACTGTTCAGTCCTGATGCCCCCTGTGGCCTCCCTCAAATCTACCTGCTGCTCTGTAACAGGAGTGAACCTGGGTTCTCTGGCTGTAAATTTATCCCTTAGGCAAACTACCCCCAGACTAACCTCTGCTGCACCCGCATCTGTAGCCTCCTCTATGCTGTGTCCCAGAGGTCATGAGCTGTGATCAAAGCCTCCTTTTGCCCTCTTGACTCAAGCCAGCCTCTGCCCCTTATGGCTCCATTTCTCAGATCTGGACATCAACATTACGTTTTGTTTCATTTCTTTTCTCTTTGGATGGGGACAACCTTTGACTCCTAGGACCCCAGTCAACCTCTAAGGCTGGTATTTGGCAAACGAGGACAGGGCTTGGGGTTCTGCCCTTCACTCTGCCATCTTTACTCAAGGTCTGCTAAGTGACCCCTAGTCAGTGTCCTCCTGCAGGTGAAGCTCCTTCCGTCCATTCTGGGTTTTCTTTCTTCTTTAGTGCTTCTTGCCCTCTGGAATGTTGATGTTGATGGTCCATTGCAGGGTCCTTTCATCTCTCCAGGGACTTCTATTCACTGAGCCCAGAATGATTTGGTAAATACAACTTGTTTGCGAAAGGCCTTGCATATTCCACCTCCTAACAACGCTCAGTGTGTCTGTGGCCTTGTGGGACTCAGATGTTAATTTCGTGGCTTCCCAGGAATTTGTGGCTGACATTTGGTTGACCACCCACCTAGAGTTTTGTAGTGGTTTCCAACTGCATGGCTCCCTAGTGCATCCTACACACTAGTAGGCTGAGCACTCCTTTTGTGTGTGTCGCTTCCTCCTGGAGAGATGTGCTCTGGCACTAGAGGGCATCCTGAGAGCAAGCCCTGTCACCAGGCATCCGATCCTCAAAGGCACCTGGTTTCTCTGGCCGTTTGATTGACATAGTCCATTCTAAGGAATCTGGACCCCGCCCCTTCCCAGGAGGTACGTAGGCTCTGGTAGCTTGATTTTTAGCTTGCATTGTTATTTTTGTCTAAGATGCCAGGAGCTCATATCAAAGAACCACACTCAGTCTCTTTTGATTTCCCCATCCTTGGGCTCTCTCCTCCGAGGAACTCGTCCCACGGGCTCATTCTTATGCCTCCGTGCTGTCTTTTATACCACCTGTGCACATGTGCACTCAGTTTTAGCCGTATTTGAAAGTTATTTTAAATATGAAAACAAAGAATATTCATCATTTCTTTATCCATATTGACCTATTCAGAATATTTTATTCCATTGGTTTTCTTTTATTCTCTCTCTCTCTCTCTCTCTCTCTCTCTCTCTTTCTCAATTCTTTTTCCAGGTCTTTTTGTAGGAAACTTACATGTATGATGGTTCCTTCCCTCTTTTTTTTTTTTGTTTTTTTTTGGTTTTTTTGTTTGTTTGTTTGTTTTGTTTTTGTTTTTCAAGACAGGGTTTCTCTGTGTAGCTCTGGCTGTCCTAGAACTCACTCTGCAGACCAGGCTGGCCTCAAACTCAGAAATCCGCCTGCCTCTGCCTCCCAAGTGCTGGAATTAAAGGCATGCACCACCACACCCAGCTGCTCCTTCCCTTTAAGGGAAAGTACATCATATGTAGTGTCCCTGACAGCAGAAATGTGTTCTTACACAACCTAGTTCAGTGATTTCTATTATAAATTTGCATCTGTGTGATACCATGGTCTCCAGGCAAGTCCCAGATTCATTAGACAAGCCTCCAGCATCCTTTAAAACACCGCTTACCCCCTGTCCAGAATCAAGTGTAAGGCGAGCTGTTGCAACAACCTCTTCAGTCTCAACACTTCCAGCCTCCACATCAACAACTTCGCCCTCCATTAACCGGCAACATTTCTACAGTCTGTCTAGGGTTTTCATGACATGGGCATTTTAAAATAACGATTTTAAGAGGAACAATCCCTCTATTTGCATTAGGGACTGGGGGTGCAATTAGCTTGTGGTTCTAATCTTGTTATTGTTTTGTTGGAATCATGGACATACTATGTAGCCCTGGCTAGCCTGATACTTGCTGTGTAGGCCAGGATGGCCTCAGCCTCCTGCCTGCTGAGGTTATAGGTATGTACCACCACACCCAGCTGATGAGGTGTGCTCTTAGCTGAACTCCCGTTGAATGATGTGTGTTAATCAGTGTATCACATCTGCAGGTGTTCCTATCCCCCTCTATCAGGTTAGAGGTGCTAATTTGGTTCATCTGGGTATGCCGTTGTTGTCTTGTTTTGCCATGATACAGCACATGTGTGCTTTCTCCTTCGAGACTTAGGAACCATATGTGACCTGACAGCCAGTGTTCCGTCTCCATCTTTCCTCTTGGATTTAGCATCCATGGGCCATGTGTTCTGGTTTGGTCTTCACCAGGGTTGCTGCAAATGCTTTCCTAACCCTGTGATTCTTTTCATCTTCCTATTGAGAGTTTACTGTTACTGAAAAACTTGTTTTCTCTGGACCTATATGTTGATTTTAGAGATGGTCAGGTGAATTCCTACTTATTTAATGCTTTATTATTATTATTATTATTATTATTATTATTATTAATTGTCATCACTGTTTTCATTATTTGATGCTCAAATTGGCTCAGATCTAACCCAGTTTCTGTACATGCATGCACACACACACACACACACACACACACACACACATACACACATACACACACATACACACACACACACACATACACACACACATACACACACACACACACACACACACACACACACACACACACAATTTCAGGTACCTTGCAAAGATTTCAGACCTCCTTAGAACACAGGCTATTGTGACCCTCACATGACAGTGACTTAGTTATGATATAAAGAGGAAAGATGTACCTTTGGATGCTTTCTCAGGCTCCTCCCAGCTGTTGATAATTCACACCTATAATGCAAAGATCGGAGGCACATCTGTCAAGTTGTAGTGTGGCTAGGAATTATGAAGTGTCACAGATCTCAGTGTCCTGTTGCTGTGTACAGGGAAGTCTGAGATGCTAATTCTTCTCTATATGAGCCTCTTTTGACGCAAAGCCATGCTAAGGCTCAGTGTCCATTTAACATTCACATAAGAACTACTGTTTTATAGGAGTTATAAATATAGATGCCAGGGTCAGGGAGGCAACCCAAACAAGTGAAGGTGGCTCACACTTAGACAAGGTCAGACTGCATTTCTCCAGAGAATCCTGGGCCTCTCTCAGACAGGCAGTTGCTTTGCTGGTATACAGCTTTGAGACTGTCAGATTTCGCCATTTTCCAGATTTTTTTTCCCCTGTTCCGCTCGACCCCGCTCGCTCTGGCCAGCCCTGCTCACTCCGCCCCGCTTGTCTCTCCAGTCCAAGGACTCGTTTATTATTATTTTTCATAAGTATGCTGTAGCTGACTTCAGATGCACCAGACAAGGGCGTCAGATCTCATTACGGGTGGTTGTAAGCCACCATGTGGTTGCTGGGATTTGAACTCATCACCTTCGGAAGAGCAGTCGAGTGCTCTTACCCACTGAGCCATCTCACCAGCCCCCCATTTTCCAGATTTTTATGTCAAGTTTAAAATCAATCCTTACACCGTATCACCTGATTCTAAAAAACACCAGAACACACCGCAGAGCCATGAGCTAATCCAGTTATCTGTGTGCCTTACAATCCCCTGTAACCCAGTTATCTGTGTGCCTTACAACCCCCTGTTTATCAAGGTAGGGTTAGAGACTGAAAGGACATCCTCTTGTGAATCTTCCTGGATGATATTGTAGGGTTTTTTCAGATTTGTTTTGTTTTGTTTTGCCTTTTTCCCCCTCCCATAGCCTTCACATTCCCTTTGATGTTCTGTTCAGAATACAAAAGGATGGATACAAAGTCTGTTCTTTAAAACACAAAGTGTTTCTTTCCATATACACTGAAGTTCCTAGTCTTGCCTCCCAACCCCTGCCGTGAGCTGCAGTCCTGATCTGGCCTTTGGTCTGAGCAAGACAGATGGAGGCTTTTTTTTTTTGTCCCCTAGTGCCCAGCCCTTGCTGGAAAACCAGTTCTAAGATCATGTGAGGTTAGTTGGTGTTTCAGTGACTTGGAACCAGGAAACCCCTGGTCTGTGAATTCTTTTGTGTTATTTTATTGCTTCTTCAAGCAAACACACTTCAAGAAGACACAAGGTGTCCCACAGCAGTCCAATGCTATGCCTAGTGCAAGCATGCTCCCCGATCTCTGGCCCGCTTCCTTCTAAGGAAGGATCCTGAGAAATGCCAGCTTCTAACGCGATGCATATTTCTCATCTGGCAGACTTTCCCTGCGCCTCTGCCTCCCGTTCTGAACAGTTAAGCTAGACTCCAGATTTGGAAGCCCCACACATCTTTTGACCTATTAAATCAAATAAAAGCTACCGGTTCCTGTTTAGAATAGACTATCAGTTTCCCCTGGACTCTTTGCTTTCCTTTCAGAACAGCTCTCAGTCTCTTCTTTCTATATAAATAGACCCAGAAATGTAGGCTCCTCATAGGCTGGTTCCAGTTCTTTCTGCTCTGTGACAGGATCTTTTGGAGTATACAAGTCCAAAGTCACTTGCCTGGCCAGGAGATACCTGGTTATGAACGGTGTCTAAATTTCTGCCCTAGACTTTTTTTTTTTTTTACATTTTATTTTTATTTATTAATTCCTTCATTTTTTTCCATGTCAGGATAACATTTAACCAGTTCCAAATAATTAAATTTCAAAATAGTCTGTGAGCTTTTGAGCTAGGAGATATCCTGAAGGTAAAACATATTGGCATATTCATGTCTAAATTCAAGTTTCTGTTTGTTTTATCTTATTTTGCTCCTTTTAAATATATTATTAAAAGGACATTTATTTCCTAGTTTTAGTCCCAAATTAAGTTAAGCATCCTTATAAAAATAGGAAATAATTAATCTGGAAAATATCCAGCTATTAATATACAACATAGTCTAATATTACTCCTTTAGAAAATCTATCACTCATTTCTATAACATTAGCCCATTGAACACTATGTACCTACTATAAACATCTGAGTCTGGGGTTTTTGTTTGTTTGTTTGCTTGCTTGCTTGCTTGTTTGTTTTGTGTCTGTTTTGTTTTGTTTTGGTGCCAAGGGTGGAAACTAGAATCTTACATTCAGCTACACCCCCCCACCGAAGCCCATCTGTGCGATTATTCCAGGGCAACTTTTCCCCATGTCACATAGCAAGCCCTACTTATAAAAACTATCTCCTCGTGTGTCCTTGCCAAGGGCTGAGGAGTCTCCCTCTGTCCTGGTTTTGCAGACTCAGCCTCCCAGAGCACAGACCTGCACAGTCGCTCGAGCTCTGGCTCTGTTTACCTTCCTTTCCAACCCACATCTGGAGGCCAAAATTTAGAAATTTATTTCCAAGCCTTACAACAGTTTACTGAGTCCGTATGTTAAAGGGAGGGAGGGGAAAGTGAGCCCCTGTGACTTGTCCTATATAAAATGGATGGGGAGTCCAGTGGGCAGACCGTAAACCCCAGCCTTGTTTATTAACATCTGTGGCCTGCCTGCAGACGGCAGAGGCATGCGCGGACTGTGTTTGTCTTGGAGGTTGAGGCCAGTGAGTTCCATGGAGTGTTCTCCATATATATACAGCCAAGCATCTTTTTTTAACCCACCAGAGGCCAAGGGAGGTAGACAAAGGCTGTTCAGAAGTGGAGGGCCCTACTTCTCATGGATGAGGGCAGGGATGGGTATCCAACCCTGTTTACAGTTGGAGCGGTACAAGTGGGTGGGCCGATTCGTGTGACGTACTTGAGGCTTAAAAAGTGGTCATAAATCTGATGTCTGTCAAACAGGGCTGGCATTTTCTTTTCCTTTTACAACTAGGTTTTGTGTGACTAAGGTTTTATGTTAATTTTTTTCCAATAAGAAGTCCTTACCGGTAGGGTGGGACCCTCCTCCCGGTACATACTCTAGAGTGTTTGAGAGAGGCCGTGGTCTCTCTTCTCCACTGGAGAAAGAAACCCTTCCTCATTGTTATGCAGTTTTTGATTTACTTATCGAGGACAGGGTCAGCCCACCAGAATGGATGGATACCCCAAGTTCCACAGTCAAGAACTTGGTTTTGATCAGCCAGCCTTGGGTAGGGCGGAAGCACCCCAGACAAGCTCGTAGCTCTCTCCCTTAGATCCTCCACCATGCCCTAAGTACAGCAGGAGCCAAGGGGCGATTCATAGGGTGCCAGTGCAGGGGAAGGGCGTGCTGTCTGTTGCTGCTAGCCACAGACCCACTACTGCAGAGAAATGGGCCGGGGATGTCCTTTGGAGCGCGTGGTTTGGCTCTACGGAATCTCACGTCTGAGGAGAGTCCGCCAGAGAGAAAGGGCACTTTCTGTGGTCAGAGCTTGGGGCTTGGAGGCAAAGCTTGGACAGAGGGGAGTGTGTGTCTAGAGAAGGTGTGGCCCACCAAGGAAGAGAAAGCCCCCATCTGTGAGAAGACTGGCTGCCAGGACTCTCCACGCAGGGAACAGTGGATAACTGTTGGGAAGCTTGGCGGGCTCCAGCATCCAGGTGTGCCCTGGCCAGTCAGGTGTGACATTTCATGTCATGTAAAGAGCCATGAGTGTCTCAGTATCCACCTCTGTCACAGCTCACCTCTGCCTGTCTTTTGGGAAGACAGCACCATCAGAGAGCGTGTGTGTGTGTGTGTGTGTGTGTGTGTGTGCAGGCTGGGACTCCTCTTCTCCTCCCTCCGTCGACCAGATCTTTGTGTTTCATATTCTCCCAACCCAGCCAAGCCTCGAGCCCTTGAATCTGAAAAGATCCATGCTTTTCAGGGCATTTTTCCTGGCCCCTGGCCACCCTGCCTGCTTGGTTACTGGAGCTTGGTTGCTGAAGGGTGTGAAATAAATTGGGCCAGAGAGGGAAGCTGAAGCTTAACCCAGCTGGGTGGGATTTCCCTGCAGGCTGTGGGTGGGAGGTGGAAATCTGTCCTCCAGCAGAGACCCCTGGAAGGAACCCAGTCCCTGACAGCCAGTACTTTTCCGCTGGTGGGTCAGGCAGGGTGGAGGTGGACTTTGAGCTGTAGACCTAACAGCCTAGGGATTTTCCAAGGTTTCCTTAGGGAAGTTGTCCCGACCAGGGACAAGGAGCCAGGGAACCTCCATTTTATTTCTTTTTATTTTTGAGTGCCCCGCCCCCATGGTGATAAAATGTTGTGTGAGCATGCAGGACGCTCCCATCAGTGCCTACCCAGAATTCAGTGGGCCATGATGGGGTGAGCATCTGAGAAGACAGCAACTCAGGCCTGGGCTCTCTTTCTCTAGAACCAGCTGTGTATTTATGGTTCACTGGTGGGTTCTAGAGGCAGACAGATGTCAGGGGCTCCATGTCTCTTTCCTTGCCTTCCAAAGAAAATCAGAATTCAATAGCCTTGTGTTCTCATGGCTCTGATGTGTCTCGAGTCTACTTTGGATTTTGTTGTTGTTGTTTGTTTTTGTTTTGTTTTGTTTTTAACCTTTCTAGATTTCCTATGTTCCACGGTATAACCTTGAAGCTGGGTCCACACCATTTATTTAAACATGGAGTCCAGGCAGCAGTCAGTTCTCAGGGTTAATTTATATGCTTGACTTTGGCCGTGTTCCCTTATTGTTTCCTTAGAGGGGACAGAGACTTGGAAATATGGAATGTAGATAGTGCTTTCTCCAATTATCCCTGACTAGCAAGCTAACTTAGGGTGGTATGATAATAGCTTACCAGGCTGGTGGAATGGAAATCCAGCAGAGCCAGCATGGCTTAGAAACCACCCCACCAGCAGATCTGGACACTGGGCTCTGCGATATCAACGAAGCTGGCATGCAGAGTGTTTTCGATGTCATACCGTCAGGCTTCCGGTGGATTTCTGGTGGTCTTTAGCAATTCTTGGAATAGAGACCCATCACCCTAGTTCCTTGCTTTAGTGTCATATAATAGTCTCTCTCTCTCTCTCTCTCTCTCTATATATATATATATATATATATATATATATATATATATATATATATTTTCCTCTATGAGAGCATAAGCCATATTGAATTCCAATGCTGCCTTACCTTAGTGTGGTTTCATATTGTCTAGTGACATCTACAGGGACTATTTTTTCCAAATACGGCCACATTCTCAGGAGCAGGGGGACTTTAACATGTAATTTTGTGTGACTGGATACAGCTTACTCCCTAACAAATGACAAATGACCAGCCTTCACAACAAAAGTAAAGATGGGGCTCACACCAAACTCCTCCCGAGTAATAGCCCATCAAGGCGAGTTCCTTGAGTAAAACCCTGCCATGTGTCCAGGAGGAACTTAGTAATTTATGGGAGACGAGGAGAAGAACCTTCCCAGAGCTTCCTAGACATGTGCCTGAACACCCTGCACACTATTATTTCAAAAACATCTCTCCTGCATGAACCCACATGTTTTATGTTAAAACTGCATGAAGGGGCCGTGCGGTATCACTGTCGAAAGCCAGTCCAGCATTGCATGACAGACAGGATATGATGAGATCATAAGACAATAGAATCTGTGACTTTTCCAAGACACTAAGCCTGAGAAATATGCCTCCTCCTCCTCTTCTTCTTCCTCCTCTTCCTTCTCCTTCTCTCTCTCTCTTCCTCCTCCCTCCCTCCCTTTGCTATCCTCTCTTCTTCTCTCTCCTCTCCTCTCCTTTCTTCTCTCTCTCCCTCTCTCCTCCTCCTCCTCCTTCCTCTCTCTCTCTCTCTCTCTCTCTCTCTCTCTCAGATGGAAGAGTCACGAAGAACTTCCTAATATCAGATAGAGATGTTTTTCCTAAGGTAACCAGGACTGAGACTAGAGATAGACAAGAAGGACTACTGGTGTCACTCGGTGTCACGTGTAAGTGTGTTGAGTACTTATCTCGGGTACCACTAGGCAGTCTTACTTAGGGGAACAGCAATCCAACCCAACTTCCTCACTGGGTGGATGAGAAATGTAAAGTTTCCTTGAGATTAAGGCCCCAGCCACTGAGATCCCACTGTCGAGCAGTGGCAGGGCCGCCTGTAGGCCGGCGATGAGGGGACATTTACCAGGGTCAGCTGTCACTCCTGAGGGAGGCTCTTGCTATCATCCTCTCTTGCATACAGCAGTCTCCACCCCATGGAGAGGTCCAGCCCCAAATGTCAGCCGTGCTTGAGTTGAAAGGCCTGCCCTAGGGAAAGGCTCTTGGCTGGTGTTTGCTTGGTTCTCTTCTAACGGATCTGTTTGGGAAAGCTGTACCCAATACCATGGGTTGCTCTATGGAAGCAGCAGAGCGTTCTCATCTGTAACCTCCAAGGTTCCCAAACCCACCCAGTACTGGGGGTGGGGGAGTCTCTGGTTCCCTCCTCTTTGTTCTGATCCTATAGTATTGCTTACCTATCAGCTTCAGTGCCTGGTTACAGTATAAGCCTGTAAAACAAAACAAAACAAAAAAAACCAAAACAAAACAAAACAAAATTACCGGCAAAGAAAATGTCCTGTAATGGGCCTTTCTGGTGTCAGTTTAGTATTTTAAATACTTGCATATCCACTCATGGCTAAATAGCTTCTTTCACTGTGGAGTTTTCTGATAAACTTCATGAGACTCACAGCCACTGCTGCCCCGAGCTTCCGCTGGTAGGAGAAGATCTACCCTTTCATGCCTCTCTCTGCTGGCCTTACTTCTGAACTCACAGCTCTCCAGCCTTACCTCGTCCCCACCTCCCGACTTAGTTCTTGGGTGTCCCTGGATACCCCAGGGGAGCCGGGAAGGATGAGGAGCCATCATCCAGGTCCAGCTGATGGAGCTGATAAGGCTTCTTGAATGAGAAGCTGCCCCTGGGCTCCCTGGGGTGCCTTTCTCTCTCTCAGCTGTCTGGCTCCTCTTCCACATCTGTTAAGTTCCGCTCAGTCTCTTCTTTGTAGCTGGTTGACTGTCTGCTACCTGGATGCCTGGTGCCTAAGGAGGTGTAGCTTAGAAAGTTCTTCCCAACCAAATAGGCCCAACAGCCAACGTAACCACCATGAGACAGATAACCTAGTGACTGTCTCTTCCCGACCACTTTCTCCCCCAGCCACGCCTGCACAATGAACATGCTCTATGCTAAGTAATGTTATATGCAGTGTATATATGTGTGTGCAACTCATCATGGCCTGTGTCACATAATATGAATATTGGCTGTAGGAAAGTGTTCCACCACTGAGCCGTGCCCTCGGTCCTTAGATTTATGAGACGAAGCCTTAGACTTGTTCTAGGCTGGTTTTTAATTCATGATCCCCCTGCCTCAGCTGGACACACTTGGATGACAGGTACATCATGCCTGACTGGCTGGTTATGTAAGTGTTTTGTTATTCTATGTGCATGATTTGGGAGATGAATGGCGTCACACACCTGTGACTGTCCCAGGACAATGTTGTGGAGTAGATTCTCTCCTTCCATCTTTCTGTGTGCTCTCTGGCTAGAAGTCCTTAGCCAGCCCAGTGTAGTCGATGCCCTTCACGAGGACTCCACTCCCACGCTGGAGGTTGGCTGTCTCCATGCCATTGTTCTTACTGAATGTTTGACCTTGGGGATTCTGGGACCTGCCTTCTCATCTCCACCTCTCTAGTGCCTGCTTTAATATCTGGTGCAGTCTAGGCGCTCAGCCAACCCTGAAGCATCTCTGTGGTGTGGAGTTGATTTTTAGATACAGGTTTTACATGCCTATACCTTGTTTGGTGTCATTTTAAGACTGTCTGATGACTTTGTGGTTTCTTTATCTCCCCTCCCTCCCTCCCTCCCTCCCTCCCTCCCTCCCTCCCTTTCAGTAACTGCTATGGGCTTCATATCTGTTAGGCAAATGCTGCTATAGCTCAAACTACTGAGCTATGCCCCAGACCTTCACCTTTATGATAGATTAAGAAAAACCCCTTCCCCCAGAGGGATGTGTGGTTCTGCTAGCTGTGCTAATTGGACTGCTGGTGGGTTGCAGAGTGGTCATACTATGTGAAGGGTGCTAATGGTATGTACATGCAAACCTTGGGCCTCCTTATGGCTGGCCATCTTCATCTCCCAGTCCCTGGGCACCGTCAGGGACAGAGCACCTGGTGAGGGAGTTCAACCTTGGGACAAGCTCCGACTTGTCAGCTGTAGCCTTGTTCCTCTGCAGAGATGACGCGTCGCTTACTATCTTGAGCGTGGACGCTTCTGATGGACAAGGGAAAGGAAGTGCTTTGGAATTACATTTGTGAAGGTGCAGAAGGGACTGCTCAGGATTCCAAACGTCGGAGGCGGGATCCAGACTCCTAGTGCAGACACTGCTAGGTGTGGTGGTGTATGCCTGTCATCCCAGCACTTGGGATGCTCAAGTGGGACGATCGTGACTTCAAGGCCAGCCTGGACTAAATAGTTAGAACCTCTCACAACAAAACCAAACATGAGTAAGCTTGAGAGCCATGGGAGCTTTCATCAACTTTGACCCTGACTTTGATTCCACTTTGAGGTGGGAATATTCTCTCTCTCTCTCTCTCTCTCTCTCTCTCTCTCTCTCTC
>LR750057.1:929224-1034667 GCA_902729485.2 Mus minutoides
CTCTCTCTCTCTCTCTCTCTCTCTCTCTCTCTCTCTCTCACACACACACACACACACACACACACACACACACACCCGGGGACCTACCTCTGCCCTCAACCTCGCTGTATCATTTTTAAGTCAGAATTTACCAATCAGTAAATCAAGACACTTGAAAAAAGCACCAGAGACCCATGTCAGTGGTTCTCCCTCCTTGATTAAAACACAGCATCTCGAAATATCAGCCCACCAGTCACCGAGAAAGCTTGCAGCATGGAAAAGGCCATTACCCAGATGACTTTATAAAAGCATGAGAACTTGCCTGGCCGAACGTGTCTTTAAATTAATACTCTGAGTTAACTGAATAGCTATTCATAGCTCTGAGAGCGAGGCTTGGGTATCTCTGGCCGAGGCAGATGTTGATCTGGCTTGCTAAGGGACCGTTGGCTGCTGTAGGGGGACCTTGGAGAGCCATAGCTTATGTTGATCAGAGATGATGAATCCTGTATAAGACAACATGGGTCCCTGTAGCATCCCCAAGAGCTTCGAGCCAGCACAAGGGTCTTTACTGCCAAGGGCTCGTGGGGATTAGAACTGGCTTATGCTTCCCTTCGCACCACATCACCAACTAGCCTCGCGGGGATTTTTTCCCCAGTGTTGCTCTGGGTCACACTGTTTAAATATACCTCCCTGGTTTTCTGTGATCTCATTTTTCCTTAAAATATCACTGGAAAGTGTTTTTTGAGTCGAATGTTTTATTTTCCATTTGAACGTGGTGAAACCCAGACACAGGGGCTCCATCTTGGCACCAGGCTGGTGGACCTGGACCTGTGATACCTTCTGTGGTTCATGGCCTTCAGGGAACTGGGAGCAGTCTGCAGCCACAGTGACATAACAAGCCTGCCCAGGGACATCAGACTCTGTATAGTTGCTGGGTACAAGTACTGTACCAGTGGTTGGTTGTCTCTCAGGACCCAGAAAAGAGAAAATACTGTGTGGTTGTGTTTTTCCTTCTTCCTCCTCCTCCTCCTCTTCCTCCTCTTCCTCCTCCTCCTCCTCCTCTTCCTCCTCCTCTTCCTCCTCCTCCTCCTCCAATCTTTCTCACAGAATGTTGGTCTCTGTCATGACCCTCATGTTCAAAGCTGTGCAGGGAAGTACTAGTTGAGGGAGCAAAGTCAAACCAAAGCTTGTGACTGTGAATGAAGGCAGACAGGGAGAAATGTGACGTGGGAGATGCATGGGCCACCAGAAGCAGCAAGATTGACCTGAAAGGAGAGGGCTCTGCTGTCTCCGAGGTTGTCTACATGATGCTGACCATGGAACTCGGTACACTGCTGGTACTCTCCCTGAGTGATGGCCGTGAGCTGAACTGAGCTCTAGATTTCTGTGAGAGGTCAGTAGCCCACCCTAACAGCCTCCAGGTCTCTGGAGAGAGAGAGAGGGGACAGGAAACCTACCCCATCCTCTTAAGCTCACACCAAATGTAGAGCACCTGTGGGAAGTACTGGGGTTCTGGCAATGCTGGGGAGACAGACAGCTTCTCTTGGGTGGTGGGACATGACAAGGCTTGGCAGGTTATAGAGCAGAGACACACAGAGCAGAGAGGGTCTTACAAGTTTGGGGAGCAACGATGGGTGAAGATATTTACAGAGCAGGACTTCCTAAAGTTCCTCCGCTGTGGCCTCACTGTACCCGAGAAACTGTGCGGTCCCTGACATATAGGTATACAGATCAAATGCTTATTGACCACGAATCATAAAGAGATTTAGTTTTTAAAATTCTTTGGTATACATATAACTTTATCCTTTATCAAGGGAGGGAAAAGGTGATAGTGATCCAGATGTGCTTGTTGATGTTTAGGTGAAGAAGTGAGTCTTGGGACTGGAGAGATGGCTCAGAGGTTAAGAGCACTGGCTGCTCTTCCAAAGGTCCCGAGCTCAATTCCCAGCAAGCACATGGTAGCTCACAGCTATCTGTAATGGAGTCCGATGCCTCTTCTGGTGTGTCTGAAGACAGCGACAGTGTACTCATATACATAAAATAAATATTTAAAAAAAATAAGAAGTGAGTCTTGGCTGGCTGAGTACTTAACACCACGGGATGAAGGATATCTTCAGTGTTTTCAGAATTGATGGATACTTTGATTTTATAACCATAAGCCCTGAGAACACTCCTGCGTAAGTTGTAGTACAAGGTATCAGAAGTCTGTCTAGGGCCAGTTAAAAATAATCACTGGAAGTTCTGGCCTGACTCTTTTATTCTCATATTACACGCACTGGTGATTTGCCTGCATGCTTGTCTGTGTGAGGGTGTCGGATCCCCTGGAACTAAGTTACAGACAGTTGTGAGCTGGGAATTGAACCCTGGTCCTCTGGCAAAGCAGCCAGTGTTCTTAACCACTGAGTCACTTCTCCAGTCCACATTTTTTTTTCTTTAATGATGCTCAAAAAGTACATTGGAAAAAATCAAACATTTTTAGCATAGTACAATCCAAAGATACACTCATTTGGTACTTTCATGCTGAGGAATGATAACAGGAAAAAAAAAAGAAAGTAAACCAATAGCGAAAAAACCAAAAATACCACTTCCTCCTCCTCCTCCTCCTCCTCCTCCTCCTCCTCCTCCTCCTNTTCTCATCCAGCATTTCAATGATCTGTGCATTTCTGAAGCATTTCTGATAATAGAAACAGATAGCACTTATCAATTACTCACTATGGGCCAAGGAATATTTGAAAACGCTGAATATTTTTAATTTGCTACAGTAGAGGAACAAGCAAGATCCTTCTAGCATCTTTGATTACAAAATAACAATTACGGATGGGGCCTGGGGCGGGAGCTTCGTGGTCGAGCTCTTGCCTAGTATGCATGAGGCCTTGGGTTCAATCCCCAGTTCTGAGAGAGAGAGAGAGAGAGAGAGAGAGAGAGAGAGAGAGAGAGAAGAAGAAGAAGAAGAAGAAGAAGAAGAAGAAGAAGAAGAAGAAGAAGAAGAAGAAGAAGAAGAAGAAGAAGGAAGGGAAGGGAGGGGAAGGGAGGGGGAAGGAAGGAAAGAAGGAAGGAAGGAAGGAAGGAAGGTAGGTAGGTTATGGGTGTAGACGGCTTAAAGGGGCAGGCTCACTAACATTCATACCCCCGTGCTTTAATTGGGTGTAGATGGCTTAAAGGGGCAGGCTCACAAACATTCATACCCCCGTGCTTTAATTGGGTGTAGACGGCTTAAAGGGGCAGGCTCACAAACATTCATCCCCCGTGCTTTAATTGAGATAATGATTACCCAGAAGATACCAAAGCTAGCACAGCTAGTGGTCAAGTTAAGACTGCCTCCAGGACTCATGCATGTGTGACAAGATTGATGAGGTTGTCGAACATCCCCTGTCTCTGCCACTTCTCTGGGCTCCTTGTGCACCTGTCTGCCCTCCACTCAGGCCCTGAGATGTCAGACAGCGCTTTAGAATGAGCTGATGTCACTGACTGGTGGTCTCCCTCCTCCTAAGACCCCACAGCCTGATTGGTTCAGAACAGGTGGTGGTGTCTTTTTCCAAGAGAATATGTGCTTGTCTCCACTGTTGCGGGATTGGAGGCTAAGGTTCTGCTTCCACCATAGAATGATTGTAATCTGGCTGGCACTGCCTTGGTGCATTCTTGTCTTCCTGTTCACAGCTCCCAAATGGGCCACCTAGACTCCTCACAGTCTAAGCACATTGCTGTAACTCAGAAACACACACACACACACACACACACACACACACACACACACACACACGAGACCACAGTACCAATGGATGTTTTAAGTAGGTGCAGTTAGCTACATACAATAAACCCTGATTTACAAAAAAATGCTTTGTTGGTACACCAGCATGAAGAGCAAACTGCCATCCCCCTCCCCACACAGACCTGGAAAGGCCTTCTGTTCTTTTAGCCAACCTGGTCTGATAGAGGCACACAAAGCTAATTTCATGGGTAGACTTCGCAGATGTTAAGGTTAGAGAAAATTGCCTCAGCACCAGCATACACCACAACTTTAGTGTTCTAACAGTCTTGCACAGACAGCCTGATAAGTGTGTAGGTGTGAATTCTTTCTCCCTGACCAAGGCCTTGCCTTTGAAGCTCTGGACACATGTCATATCTGGATTGGCTGAAGAGTTTGACAAAGAAATTATCTTTCCTATGAGGGACCCCCAGAAATACACACACACACACACAAACACACACACACACACACACACACACACACACACACACTAATGCTTGTTTTTGTATTTTGTAACATGAAGGGATAGTCACCCCTTGGGTTCAACATGTCCACACATCTGGGTACTAATTCCTTGATAATTTAGCTATGTAGTAAGGACCCGGGTACAAACTCCTATTAATGAGTTTATTAATTAATCCTGTGGTGATGATGGTGGTATCTAAAAAAAAAATGTGTGCATGTATGGTCTCTCCAAGTAGACGTTGCAGAGCAAATTGGGATAAGTGGGACATAAAGGGCTACCTGGGAAGTCCAGCTCCTTTGCTGACCTTGGGTTGTGTTAGTGTATACTAATCTGTTCCTTTCTTTCGGATGCCCCAATGTTTCTTCCCTGTGAAAAATCCTGCACCTTTGTTGGGATAAAGCATCCGTTCTTGCATTCCTGCTTCCCTCAGCTTGCCGCTGTATTTGAGTGTGGCTGTGCTGGGCAGGTCGTGGGAAAGATCTCTAGGCAGCTGCCTCATCTGAAAGCCAGGCCTGGCCAGTGTCGGGAGGGCGGGCAAGAGAGGAGGCCTTTCTACAGTCCCTCAGTAAGAAAATAAAAGAGATAAATGAACCCTAATCCTGACCCAAGGGCGAATCCCAGTAAAGATCCAGGTTAATTCTTCCTGCCGATCCAACCCTCAGATTCATTGTGAGAATTAGAGAGTTCTGAGCACTAATTTGCCAGATGAGATTGTATAATTATCTTTTATAGGCCTGTGTGTGATGTAGGCTTGGTGTTTGTGCTGCAGGGGCTGAGTGCCTGCCTATGTTTGGACTTTGGAAGTCCCTCCTGCTAGGCCTGAGCATCTCACCTGCAGCTTGGGGGCGGGTGGGGGGGCTACAGTGGTCTCTGTTATCCTGGGGTTCAAAGCCCACCCCACCCCTGGGGGTACTTGCCCATGATAAAACAGGGAAGCTTTAAATGGAACCACAGGAAGGGGTACTACCCCCATGCAAGGCCATGGTAGGGGCCAGGTTCCTGGCTGGGGTGAGCATCTTCCAGAAAGATCCCTCTATGGAGCATCAGTGAGACACTCAACAGGGTGTCTCAGCAAGCCCACCGGGGGTGGAGAGTGTGAAGAAGCAGATCGTTTCAGCACCAGCTTGTGGTAGTCATGCTTTTATGATTTCATAGTTCCCTTCCACCATAAAAGTATTAACATTAAACTTTTATGGCTACAATTGTATAAGGATGATTAGTACCCAGGCTGGGCCCGTTACCTAGGCATTACTGGGACCATCATTACTGTGACCATCACTTGCTCTGGTTTGGGAAGACATGACAGCATCTCCGTGGGCACATAAAAGTGACTATGGCCTGGTGGGTGTGTTGGCCTTGGGGGAGGTTCTGGAAATGGGACCCAGTACTGTGGCCTTCAGCGAGCTTCTTGACCCATTTTGTAGAAGTCACTCCAATGGTATATTTCTTATTTATTGTAATAAAAAAAATCACATTCATGTGAGTCTTGGTTCAAGTCTATGAAGGGGTTGTGAAGGAACTGATCTGTGTTGAAACTACAAGGTGCTGGCAGAAGACAGGCCTGATGAGGTCTGATGAGGTGTAAGCTGCTCCTTGGGGCTGCTTCTGAAGGCATTCCATCCAGGCCCTGTCCATTGTCTTCCTCAGGAAAGGGGCAGGAAGGACCATGCTGGCCTAGTGAGAGGTATATCCAAAGCTCAGCAGAGCCCCTAGGGTGCATTCCAGCCCTGTGCCAGGGACAGTCAGTCCCCTGCGTAGTCAGGCATGCTCCCTCCCCCACCTCTCTCTCTTTCTCTCCCTCCTTTCCTTGGTCTCTCTCTAACTCTCTGTCTCTCTCTACCTCTGTCTCTGTCTCTCTCCCTCTGGAAGGAGCAGGGGGCCATGCCACTTCAGAGAACACAGTGAAGCATTTAAATGTTCAGTGGAATGCAGAGATCTCTTGAGATATACAGCTGCCTAGGGAGGGGTCTCTTGGGCTGTGACCCCAAGTTTCTTGCATACCTTACACCCCACAGTCCCCAGAAGGGGAGCTGACGAGAGGTTGTGGGTAGCTTGCCTAAGTTCCTGTGAATGTGGGAGGATATAAGGGGGAGTCTTTGAGTTCAAGGTACTTATTCACTGTGTACCAAGGACTCCAGCCTTGGGTTCTCCTGGGAACACATCAATAATGGATATTCTAGGCTATGGAGATTGCCCAGTGGGTAAAGTACTTGTCACACACACATGGGGACTTGAGTTTAAATTCCCAGAAACCATATAAAAAGCAGTAGTGCAGGCCTCTGAAATCCAGCACTCTACTATGAGTGGAGAATTCTTAAAAGCTTGTGGATCAGCTAAGCTGGTATCCATAGAAGGTAGGCAATGAGAGACCCTGTCTCAAGCAAGGTAGCAGGTAAGGGCTGATGCTTGAAATTGTCCTCCAATCTCTGTAAACATGCTGGGGCACACACATCATGGCACACACGCACCTGCACACACACACACACACACACACACACACACACACACACACGAGATATAACTTTAAATGTAGATCCTCAGGTTACTACCTATGTACCATGAATTCCCTTTAGCAGTGTCCAGGCCTCACAGAAGGCCAGTCAGGACCACTGGCATAGTTTAGGTCTCAGTATGATTTTACAGAAGCCCAGGGGGATGGGGACCACTCCTCTCTCCAGGACACTCTCAGGGTTCTGACCCACTGTTCTCTCTCCCTTCCCCCACTAAATTGGCTGAAGTAAGACTTCATGGGGGCAGTGTGAGGACTATAAATTTCCTCATGTTAAAAATGAATTCAGCTCTTTACCAGAGGGAGGGGCAAAACTAAAACCGTCTATTCATCTGGGGTCTATCTTGAGTGAGTTTATGGCATGTGGTCTACCTAATAATACACTGAGAATGGGTGGACATGGGGTTACTTTGCAGGAAGTAGGAGTGGGAATCTAGTGATGGTTTGCAGATGCTTGGCCCAGAGAGCAGCACTATTAGGAGGTGTGGCCCTGTTGGAGTAGGTGTATCACTGTGGGCGTGGGCTTTAAGACCCTCATCCTAGCTGCCTAGAAGTCAGTCTTCCACTAGCAGCCTTCAGATGAAGATGTAGAACTCTCAGCTCCTCCTGCACCATGCCTGCCTAGATGCTGCCATGCTCTTGCCTTGATGATAATGGACTGAACCTCTGAACCTGTAAGCCAGCCCTAATTAAATGTTGTCCTTTATAAGACTTGCTTTGGTCATGGTGTCTGTTCACTGAGGTAAAACCCTAACTAAGGCAGATCTTTTCTAGATACAAGGTAGCCTGCGGTTCTGCTCACTTCCTGCAAATGAGTTTTCTATTCCTGTCAGTTAGCCAATGAGGTTACAGGTATAATAGACCTACCCTGGGTGCAAATGGTCAGTTTGCTCTGCCCTGTAGTTGGGAACCTATTGCAGGAGTCCGAGAAAATAGATCAAGTGCAATCCCCAGCACCATCACCCATCTATAAAGCATTTATAAACCTAGTGCTGGGAAGGTAGAGACAGGCAGATTCCCAAAAACTCACTGTTCAACAGGCTTGGCCTAATTACTGGGCTCCAGGTCCTGTAGAGAGGCTCTGTCTCAAATAATAAGGTACACGACTCCTGACCCATGACACCTGAGTTTTATCTCTGGCTTGTACACACATGTCCACAAAGACATACACACATGCATCCCAGGCTCTTGAATACACAGAGCCTATTGCATTTGAGGCCCGAGGCTGGTCCTTGAGTAAGTTCACGGAGGATGTGACAGTGGGATGCAGGCCTTTGAAGCATGTACTCTGTTCTGCAAGAGGTCCCCCTCCCCCCATCTGACCTATGGCTGGTGTGGTTGGTTACAGAGGAGCAGCCCTGCCCTGTCCTCAGGAACTCAGGAACCCTGCAGCGGTGATGTGTGAATGTGCGCTCAGCCACCCAAACAATTCATTCCCTTGTGTTGAAGGTTACCAGTTTTCTGTTTCCAGTCCAATTGTATTCTTTTCCCCTCTTGTCTGTCTTCTCTCTATTTTCCTTTGCCAACCCAAGGGTCTAGAGTGGTTTCTTTGAGCCTAATGATGGGGAGGCTTAGAATGGGGCTATTATCTTTAAACACCGTTTGAAATACTACTCTTCCTGGTGTCTGAATTAGATTGAACAGAGGCCGGATTTAAAGATTAAATATCTGTTTTAACAGCAACAACAACAGCAACCCTGCTGATACCTGCACATTTGTCAGGAATTACCTGAACTAACTCACACTCTGGCTACCCACAAGGGAATGCAGAATGCATAGCAGTTAGTGGTATATAAGCTTGTGTTTACTGGAGTGTGGTAGAGGCTAGGTGTGGAACCGGATGGTACAGATGTGCCATTCTGTTGAATGGTTTTAGACACACTGTAAGTCCAACGTAAGAAATAATGGGATAAGGAGTCTTGTGTAAAAAAAAAAAAAAAAAAAAAAAAAAATTCTAGTCAAGGACTAGGGAGCCGGTTCCTTGGGTAAAATGCTTGCCTTGAAAACATGGGAACCTAAGTTTAATCCCCCAAATCTGTATTTCAAAAATAGCTGGGAGTTGGGAGTAGCGGTAGATAACTGCATACAACATATAAATGTGCACTTACACAAACACACAGATGTGCAGCTGCATATGACACAAACATGCACACATGAATGAACACACATGAATATACACGTGTGCACATATGAAAGGTCTCACTCAAACTAGGCCAGCTCAGTGTTCAGTCACCTGTTATTTTGCTATCAAGGTTAATTGCTAATACCTTGAATAAAGATCATTTGCACGTAGTTATATTTAGTCCATTCTAGGGTTAGTTTATTAGGTTTGTTTTTTAGGCCACGTATTTCTCTGAGAGTGGATTTGAATTTGTTCCCACCCCAGTTGAGTGGATTTCTTCTGAACGCTTAGGTTTCTTTGCATAGTTGAGAATGATTAGCAACCGTCAGCCAGATGAGGTGGCTTGTGTTTATAATCTTGGCACTTGGGAAGCTGAGGTGCAAGATGTATGAGTTCAAGGCCTGTTTGGGTGACATAATGAAAGTCTATTTTGAAAATGAATGAATGAATGAATGAGTGAGTGAGTGATAGCTGTAACCCTTAAGCTGCTATGTTCCTGAAAGGCTTGATGTTCAGGGTTTACCCCCACCACATGGTGAACCTGATGATGGTATGTTCAGGATCTCCCTGCTTCCAGATTAACCCTCACCTTATTGTTCTAGGTGAAACCAGAGCTTCTACCTACATGGAACAAGAACAAGAGAACGGTAAGTTGTACGTGGATGACTTAGTACAGCTGTGCCCTTTCTGTTTGCTTTACTTTCAGGAGTGGAGTTGCGTTCCTTTGTAGACGCATCTCTAACACCTTCTCGGGTCAGGCCAGAGCAGAGGCAGTGGGCAGCGGGCAGCGGGCAGCGGGCAGCGGGCAGCGGGCAGGGGCCTTGCATTTTGCTGATGGAGTTGGTTTAGGCAGTTGGAAACACAGCAAGGCTATGCTCAGTGCTCTCTGGATTGTCACCCAGGTCAACATAAGTGCTCACACCTCCCGTAGCTCTAGCAGATAGGTCTCATTATGCTCAAAGGCCATCTGAGGGAATTGAGGCAGTTACAAGCCTAAGATGGTGTGGGTTTGGGGACAAAGTCAGGACTCTATATTGTTGCTGTTCTGTATGGTCCAGGGCCCCCTCGCAGACACGTTCTTGCTCCTTCACAGAGTTCACTGCAGGGACAGCCTTGCAGAACATGGAGAGAATCATCAGGCAGGTGACTCCAGGCCTGTGCACACAGGAGGTAGGCAACAGGTGGATCACACCTGCTGCCCTTCAGGAGTGCAGAGACTACCTGCAGGATTAAACAGGATCTCAGAGTTTTCTGGAAAGCTGCCGACCCAAGTCTGGTCCTAATAATGCTGGATGTAGAACACACGGCCGCTCCCTTTATCCAAGGGCTGGCTTTGCCCATAGCTGTCTAGAGTCTTCCATCCTCCATAGTTACAGCAAGTCTGGCCATAAATGCTGAGAGGGAAGCTCAGAATATGGGCAGGTTTGCCTAGAGATACCAGACCATCTCTGCATCTTCTACAGAGTCTGAGAAATGGGATACTGGGGGGAGGAATGGGGCTGGAACCTGACAGGTCATGAGAGAAGCACAGAGTAACACTTTGCCTGGTTCCTGGGACAGATGAGACATTTGACATGCGGCAGTATATATATATATATATATATATATATATATATATATATATATATATATATATATTTTTTTTTTTTTTTTTTTTTTTTTTTTTTTTTTTTTTTTTTTTTCTTGCTTTGGCTTTGACAGTTCTGGATTTGATGGTGAATAAATTTCTGAGCTCCCGTTTCCTCTGTAAGATGGTGATGTTAAGCCCTGCTCTTTGGGAGACCAGGAATCAAGTGAAATGGGGCAAAGCCAAGGTCTACTAGTATGCAGGGTCCTGCCAACACCACAGAGTCTGTCCCCAAGCCTTGTCCTCTCTCTTCCCAGATACCCCTCTGGCTTTAGCCACTGAAGACCCTGCTGGGGTACCCATGATGTGTTCTGACCTGGGGGGTTTCAGTCTCTCCTCCTAAAATAATCCCGTTTGCATCTTTCCTCAGCCTCTTCCTTAAACACAATATCCCGAGCTCACTTGATGCCTTTAAGAAAGCCATTGTAACTTGCCCTTTATAGCCCCAACCTCCGCGTCTCCTTGGACATACCATCTCATGTCCCATCATCTCCTAGTGCCCCTGAATTGCATCTCACTCACAAGGCAAGATCGTTTCTGCTCTCTGCATCCCCACACCCTTTCCTCCTACATTATCTGTGGCTGTCACCTTCAACCACACAAGTCCCATGAGGTGGCTGCTCCTTCACCCAGCCCTTCAGGATATCCCCCACAATGCTGCCTCTGAATCCTCACTAGGCTCTAGGTGGTAGGTGTGGAAGGACATCTTGTTTGTGGGTCTGAGTTTCCAAACTTTCCCTGTCTTCCCTTTTCATCTGGGGATCTATGGAGCACAGAGAGGTGGCTGGATGATGCTGGGCTCCCTGATGATGGGATGTTGCCCTTGGACTGAGTGATTACTGCTGTCTGGGCTTGGTAACTGGAAGGCTGTATGCTTATTGGGGTCAAGGATGGTTAATAAGTGACTTGATGGGGCTTTCCAGGCAAACTGTGGGTACTGCCTTTCTGAAAACAGCACTTCTTGGCCTTTATCAGCCTTCAGATTTCCTCCTCAACCAGTGCTAGACTATCCCATATGATGTAGCTTTCTCTCTGGGCCAGAATGGCTGTAATTCTGTTCTCTGTTCATCCGTTCAGTAGATACTCACCGAAGTCTACTATCACCGAGACTACCCTAGTCAGAGGAATGAACAAAACAGGGTTGATTCCATTTTCATGCAGCCCGCCTTCTCATAGGGAGAGCGCAGGTGATATAAACTAGGGAAACAACGGAATACTACACAAGCAGCTGCCAACATTGCAGATCGCTCTAGAGCAAGGAGATGTGGCTCGGTGCTGTTGGGAAGAGCGGGTGAGGGCAGGTTGCAGCGTTCCTTAAAGGGAGATCTGGGGACTTGGAGCAGGGGGTAGAGGAGGGGCCTGCATGCTGTTGGAGAAAGCCCTTGGGACAGAAGGACGGCAAAGGATCAAAGCAGGAGCGGGGAAGGTGGATTTGCTACCCAGAGCGGATGTGGTAGGATCTCAGTGAGGGCTGCCACACAAAAGTACCAGACCAGGAAGGGCCTGGAGGGAGAGGAGCTACCTTGGTGAGGTTTTGAGTGACTGATGTATGCTAGGACTTGACTATCCCTCCCAAGGCCCCTATATGGGGGCTAGGAAGAGAGATTCTAAACTGGGAGGGGTGTTGGTGGTGATCAGTGGTGTAGAATAAGCCCATCTCCCTCCCGTGGTCCTGTCATAAACAGACTGACAGCGATGATGTCACGAGCTGAAAGGCATTGTCAGGTCTCGGGAGCATCCACAGCTGCTGAATGTAGGGTCACCTCTGGCACTGGGGTCTGGGCTTACTAAGAATTTCACCCCCACTCTCCCCACACACCAGCAGGCCTGTCAGCCAAGGCCACAGGAGCGTGAAGAGGAGGAGAGAGGATAAATGCCCTCTGTCTCTTGTTCTGAACGTGTTCCAGCAGGGGTAGGTGCTAGAGGGACACCGTCAGGTCACGGAGCAGCTAACAATGCCGGGGGCGCTCCTGTGTGGGCTTCCCAGATCTCTCAGGGCTGCCCTTGTCTTGCAGTCTTTCTCTCACTTTGCTCCTTCCCTCTGAGATCCTGCAGCTTGACAGCTGTAGCGATGGATGGGGTTAGCCATCACACCACAACAGCCAGCAAGGAGAGGCAGGCTCAGAGTGCCCTGGTTCACATCGGATGCAGAGGGTCATTCTTGAGAACCGGTCCACATGCACATGACCTCGGTGGTTGCTAGCCAATGAATGTCCTGTACCTGTGCATGACACGGAAGCTGAGCCTGTAAGGCAGTGCATGTGTGGTGTCCCAGCTGGACACCAGACATTGTATCCATTGTGTGTTCATTTCGTGCATGTGTGTGTGTGTGTGTGCGCGCACGCGTGTGTGTGTGTGTGTGTGTGTGTGTGTGTGTATGTGTGTGTGCGTGTATGCGCACATGCGACTCCATCATAGACGAGCTAGCTGCTGATCCTGCCGAAGCCTTAGAAACACGGGTGCTCTGTTGAAAATGCCTGAAGAAGGAGACAGGAATCTTTGCCTGTGTGTTCCTGCCAAGGCCAAGGCCAGGTGTGTTTCTGGGCAACTCCTGAGGACACTTCCCCACCCAGTGCCTTGCCCTGCTGCCTCCGTAATCTTCCAGGATTAGACTGCTGTCTCTGCCTACTTCCTTCCAAAGAGCTGTGACATCACTGCCTCTTAGGCCCCAAGGCTCCTGTGTGGTGTCAGCAGGAGGAAGGACTGTTGTAACGGATGAAAAAATCTGACACCCTGGGAGGACATGCCCTTTCCTCAACTGCATCTATCATGTGTGTGTGGTAGGGGGAGAAGCTGCCACTCAGATGACAACTTCTACTGGGCTGAGGGGGGTGGGAACCAAGAGCCGGAGCAGGCACTTGCAGTCAGCTGGAGTCAGTGCGGGGATGAGCTCAGCCAGGGACTAGTGTCATCCCAGGCACTTGCAGATGGAACTTCTTCCCCATGAGATCCAACCGTGAGTCACTGTGGTTGGTGTCCCTGCATCAAGCTTCTTCTCTAGGCCTCCCACTCTTCCCGGGGACATCATGGTCACAGGTCAGGGCGAGTGATTCACTGGGTACCGGAGCCAACTCTAGGGGTGGAGCCTTTTAGCCTCTCACCTCCTGGCATGTGGACCCTCAGTGTGATGGCAACAGTTAGGCCGAGTGCTGCCTCAGAAGCTATGTGCAAGACGTGTGTGGACAGGCGGAAGGCCCTCTCACCCCTGGGAGGTCAAGCAGGAGCCACAGCAGTAGCAGATGTATTTCAAAAGGCTGCGTGGGCAGTCCAGGGTGCTCCGTGGGACAGCCAGCTGCAGTTGGCTGCAGCTGGCTGAGCCTGATCCCTGGGGTGAACTTGGCAGAGACACCTGAGAGATAGAGGAAGTAACTTGGAGCCCTGGAGTGCAGTGCTCCTCTGAGAGGGCAGAACCCTGGAGTTTACCCAAAAGGCCAAGCAAGGCTGTGTTGCCAAGGCAGCACGATGACCCAGTGCATGGTCCAGCTAGTGCCTCTCGGGCAGGAGTTTCACCTCCGAGCAAGGGAATCATTTCATTTGTTCCCATTGTCTACCCACAGCTGCCTGGGTTACTGTCCCACCTGAGAGCTACCTGCCTGTTCCCACAAAGCAGACAGCACAGGAGGAAGTCTGCGGGATGAGAGAAAGAGCAGATCCCTTTACTAGTTGAAGGATGTGTGGTGGTAATTTAAAACTGTGCCTGTCCTTTTTAATTTTAATTTTTATTTTTTTTCCCCTTAGTCTCTGGCTTCACAGAGGAAAAGGAGAGAAAGAATTTGCAGTTGGGTGGTTAGGGATCCAGAAGGATCTGGTAGGGGCTGGGGGGTGGAGGAGGAGGGAAAAACATGATTAAAATATATCGTATGGAAAAGATTAAACAAAACCACGTAGGAACACATGGCAAGGATTGCCTGCAATAGCATGCACTCCTCTCCCCTTGGGAGGGAGGCCTTTATCTGTGGTTTCCCTCAGAGGTTTACACCAGACTCACCTAACGAGTACCCGACCCTTTGGGCTCAGTGCTCACCTGACACACCGTGGGAAGGCTGCTCAGGTGTGGGACTCGGTTTGTGTCCTGTCAGCCTGTCTTTTTCAAGAGTGATAAAACTGACATGTTGGCATCGTGGTTGGGTCTGTCCCTTGACTCATCAGTTTTGGAGCTTTGCATTTGTATACGAGTACATTTTATTTTTGTTTTTGTACACACATACATATATAGTGGAGGGAGGGTTATATATTCACAGAAGTAAGAGGACAGCTCGTGGGAGTTAGCTCTTTCCTCCTGTCACTCGGGCCCTAAGGACGGAGCTTACATCACCAGGCTCTGCCACGAGTGCCGTCACCCACAGAGACATCTTGTCGTCACCCTTTCCATTTTTTTCCCCCATCATTTTTGTCTGAAAAATCAGTCTCTCATTGGTCTTGTAGTTCAGGCTAGCTGACCTGTGAACTCCAGGGATCTCCCAACCCCACTTCTTATCTGACATCTCTGGGATTACAGGGACCCATGCTATGCCTGTCTTTTGCTTGAAATGCAAGTACTTTACTGACTGAGCTGAACCCCAAACCCCCATTTCTATCCTTAGTTCAAACAGAGGGTAGTGGGGACCTGAAAGCGCTATTTAGAGTAAAGGTCAAATAAGAGACCAACCTCCTTGGCCCTCAGATAGGGCACCTACCAGTTAGGCAGGCTCCGTGTTTCTATGACAGTTCCTTGGGGCTCCTTGGGACAGTAAGGCAATGTCCCAGTTGAGGGAGCAAGGTGGTAGGGGGGGGATCCAGATAGCTGTCCACGAATGGGGACCACAAGGGTCAGCCCCACAGGTCCCAGCTAACCTAGAAAGGAGGCAGGTCTAAGGTACAGCTGTGCATGTGAGTTGGCCAGAGTGAGAACTTGTGAGAAAGGGTCGGCTTGGGGTGACTCAGACAGCTAGCAGACTATAAAAAAGGGAAATGAGTCACTTCCAACCCTGAGCAAGAACTCCTAAGGCCAGGCCGCCAGCACCTGTCTGGGACGTGGTTAGTTATTAACGCTGCCGGGGAGAGCGTCATGGGAACAGAACACAGAGGCTAGAGGCAGCTTGCAGGCTGTCGTCCTCACGTTCTCGGGGTTCCTCTCCACCTAGTCCCCAAATGCAGACAAGCCCTTAGGTGTCTAGCATCTCTCAAGGTACAGATGCCACAAAGGAACAGTCTGAGGAGGGGGAACCACAGCCTCTTAGACCCACTGTAAGATCAGGTGCCAGGATCTGGCCATCCCAGGGTAGCTATACAAGGTCTGGCCCAGCCTCATTCTGCCAGGCAGGTACCAAACTCTAGAACTCTGACTTAAGAACTCAGTCAGGTCTGGGGAAAGGTTTGGGGAGACATGGACTGCATCTATCAATCTAAATGCCCTACCCACAAGTATCTAACCCAGCTCCCCATACCTAAGGATCAGGCATGGGGTAGCCCCAAAAAAGGGTAATGTTGGTCTTGTGCTGGAGTTTTCAGTCGATACCCTAAGAAGCTGGAGTTGGAGAAGGGCAGATGGAGAGCGGGCCTTGCCCTGGGGAAAGCTTCAGCGGAAAGTTGAGCTAGGAGTTGAGATGAGCTCGGCCTAATTCTTCCTCTCTCCATGCCTGGAAAAGTACAGAGTGAGGCGGCTTCTCCCCTCAGATTCCAAATGACATGCCCGGCCACTTTGGGGGAGCCTGGGCCTGAGCCACCCCTGTTGCTGCCAGGGTCTTGCTCTCCAAGACCATGTTGCCAGACAGGAGGAAGCCTGGCAAGGCACTTTTAGCTCCTCAGACTCTGTGAGATCCATAAAGGAAGCCCTGGGTCCAGAGGGGAGAGATGCATCCCAGTATTTGTGGCTCCCACTGCAAAGCCCTTACAGATGCCGATGCCGTTTGCCCACCAGAGGAGCACTGGACCAGGAACTGGGTCCCTGCTTCTGGGTGGCCACCAGCAGCGAGCAACCCACGAATGAACGGCTTTGCTCACTCACTGGCAGGGCTTCCACATCTGTACGGTGGGAATTGGTAAGGCCTGTCCTGCCTATTGGCAGGGTGTGTTGAGAGGCCTGCTGAGATCACCCAGCCTGTGTGACAGGGCTTGGGAGTGGCTAAGGGCCACCCAGCTGGAGGATGCACATCCAGTATGCTTATGGTGATTAGCAGTCAATTTAGCAAGGCCTGAGGTCTGGGCTCCCTGGGAGGGTGGCTTTGCAGGCACCCACCTGGGGCTTAAGGGTTTCTTTACCTCCCACAGCTGATAAGTCAGGTGGGCGTGATTTGTCTGAGCCTCGGCGGGGAGCAGCCAGCCTGCCATTGGATCCTCTCTTTCCTTTCTTCGGGACCCTGGGAAGCGGGAGAAATAGATCCCAGGACTCCCATCCATGAGCAGTCTGGTCCCTGAGAGACCCCCTGAAGATGTCACATGAAGATTAGTGTAATCATGTCACTTCCTTGGACTGTATCATCATAGGGTGCTCCTGCCCCGGGAACTGATCCAGTGTGTCACCTTCTCCCCATCAAGGAAGACGAGAGCCACCTAGGAGCATCAGGTTTTATCCCTGACATGCCTAGGAAGTGCTCTGTGAATAACCATCAAATGTAGGAAAAAGTGAAAGTCTCAACATTTCCTTCTTCCTGCCTTATTTTACTATGCAGGGATCCGCAAGACCTTTGAAGGGAGAGAACTGGCATGGAGGGGAGCACCCCTTGTGGGGAGCACCCCTTGTGGGGAGCACCCTTGGTAGGGAACAGGCATCACAGTAGTGCTTGCTGTGTGAAGTTGCTCGGGTACAGTCCTTGCTTTCATAACATCAGATTTTGGCCATTTGCATCACCTAGACCATGGCATTCTTAAAGTCTTTCCTGAGAGTTGCCTTCTACTTGAAGAGTTTAATGATGGGGGGTGGGGGGAGGTAATCATTCCTGAGGCTACACACCCAGGTTGCTAACTCCAGTCGAATGTGGAAAACAGGGGGAGCTCTGGGTGTGTAGCTAAGTGCTAGAGTCCTTCCCCAGCACGCACAAGGCCCTGGGTTCTATCCCCAGCATTGAAAATAGAAAATTCGCTAGGGAGCCGGGTAGAGATGGGAGTTCTAGGCCAGCTATAGTGTTTGAGCACTGTCCGGTGCAAACTCCAAGGTATAGGCCCACAGATAGTTCAATGGGTAAAGGCATGTGCCTCCAGGCCTGCTTACCTGAGTTCTATGCTTAGAGCCCACACGATGGGAAGAGAGAACCAACTCCTGCAAGCCGCTCTCTGACCACCTCACACACCGCTTGCCTGTGTGCACCCACCCCTCCCCAAAGCATAACGATGCATTCTCAAAGCCCATGTCTAACTTGGATCTCAGACACGATCCTACTTGGAAATGGAGTCTGTGCCTATGCAGAGAGTTAAGGATCTTGAGATGAGGTCATCCTGAATTTCGGGTGACTCCCCTCTCCAATGACCAGTCCTGAGAAGAGGGCAAAAGATGCAGGTTGCAGAGAGGTGGAGGCAAAGACTAGACATAGCATCTGAATGCTAAGGAGAGTCAGGGACCACCCGGGAAACTAGGAAGAAAGGTGTCGGCCTGGTTCCTGCATCTGGAACCCGCACTGTTGAGACCTTGACTTTGGATTTCTGAACTTGGGACTGTCAGAGGGTGAATCCTGGTGTTTCAAGCCACCAGTCTGTGGTAGTTTGTTGTAGCAAACCAGAGACAGGTATGCCGTGGCTCTGCTTGGCCTATCTATCTGCTAAATCTCTGTTCCTGTGCTCAGCGAAGGATCCAAGCAAACATCCTTGGCACATCACCCTTCAGAAAAGTCTGTGACACGCAGCGGCAGAAGCACTCTCTTAAAGCCATGCCCCACTCTACTATGTCCGGCTCTTGTCAGTAGACATGTAAGATTCTTGTGGTTAATATTTCACCGTGGGGCCGTAATGGAGCTATCGTTCTCGTTCTTTGATGTTTCTGACATGTATTCATTTCTCTCCTGTGGGATAAGACAGTGAACACAAGTCCTTGTGGCCAGGACTTTTCCTTAACTGTATTAATTTCCTGGGCTGATGTCATGAACCCCCACATACATTCAGTGGTTTCAAACAACGCATCTCTTAAAATGAGGGAGACCTGAAGTCTGAAGTGAGACCTCTGGGACTAGGGGTGAGGCTCCGTGGTAGACTCTATATTGTGTGAAGAAGCCCCTGGGTTGTGTTCCTCAGCACAGTATGGGGGCTGTGTGAGAGCAGGGTTGGGTAGGGGGAGATGAAGGGTCTCAGGAAGTAGGGCCTTGAAAGCTAAAATCGCATTGCCAGTTGAGGACAGGGCTGCTCTCTCATGGAAGATGGAGGGAGAACTGTAGCATCTAGTGATGACCAGCATTTTGTGGCTTGTAGTTATACCATCCAGTCATCTGTTTTTGTGGACACTCTGTTTCTCTCTGTAGTCAACTCTCCCTCTGCCGCTCCTCCTTCAAGGGAACTTAAGATGGCGTCTGAGGCCTGTGCACATAATCCAGGATCAGCATATCTCAAAACCTTTCACTCAGCTCAGTCTTCCACGTGCCTTTGCTGTGTAAGGTGCCACTTGGAAGTTCCAGGGGTTGGGACGTTGCTGTCTTGCTTCATTTTTACAGGGGTAGCTAGAACCTATCAAGTTTAGCACCGTATCTGTGACTGTGTCCACACTCTAAAGTCTACCAGTGGGCATGGAGGGTGAATGGTGGGTACCTGGTATGTATAAAGCCTGTTCTTTGAAGTACATCTTTATTTTTTTTGTACTGTCCCTTTAAGAACATTCCCAGCTCTCCTAGGAGTGAGATTGATCGGAGGGGGCTGCCCCAGATTGAAATCCCCATTACAGGAATCATTTAAAGTTCCCCCTCTAGGAAGCTCGGGGCTAATGAGATAATTCCTATTAGGAGAGGAAGGAAATGAAGGTGGCCCGACATCCTTTCTGTCTCTAATTTATGTGATTCACTGAAACCTCCCCTCCTCCCTCCTGGGCCTCCCTCCTTCGGTCCCCTCCCTCAGCTGCCCCTTTGAATTCTGGTTCCCCTGTCCATCCACCCTCTCCTGCCAGCCAGGGCTCTGCTTGCCAACAAGTCCTAGCATGCCAGGCAACCTGGGAAGGTTGCTTTCCAGACAAGGCATCTGGGCTCTGTTCTTGGCAGCCTTGCCAAATCATGTCTCTGCAACCCTCTCCTCCTACCTTGTGCCTCACCCAACTTGCCCACCACAGTCCTGCCCCACAGGGACCCAAGAAGGGGGGGAAGCTGTCAGGAGAACCCAGATATTTCCAAGTGGACAGAGAAGACAGAGCTGTGGCTGTTTTGTTTATCTCTCTCTTTTCCTCCTGGACTTTTAAGGGGAGGGGAGGGGGAGCAAGTGAGAGGGAGGGGAAGGGAGAGGTTCTGTTTCCCTCTGTTTTGTCAGGCTGCAAGCAGGAAAACCTAGTTTGATCTTACATTGGAGGTTTGTGATGTCACCCAAGCTTCATGGGGTTTGAAGTTCAGATTCTGCCCTCGATGTACATCTGGAGGCTGGAGAGATGGAAGAGCCATGTGGGGAGCCCCATCTCATGTGCCAGGGCACTGTAGACTGACACTCACTCTGTTTATCTGATGCCCTCCTATTCGGCTCAGGCATGCTGGGGACAAGGGCAACTACCCAGGTGTCCTCTGCTCAGTACGGTCTCAAGCACCCAGAAGTAGATGGCTGTTTCTTGCCCCTGGATCACTCTCTTTCCTGTCTTCTTCATCCCCAGGGAAGCCATATGGTGGAGTCTTCCGAGTCAGGGCTAAGAGCCAGCATGGCTCTGGCCCTGGGGACAGTCCAGCAGCCCTGATGTGCAATGTGGGTGGCCTGTTCCGTGAACTCCTGCCTGGCCTGGCCTCTGAGAGCCCAGCTGCAGCCTAGGCCCCATCACGAACAAAGAGTGCAGAGGCCCAATTTCTCTTGTCATTGTGGCACAGATGCCACCAGGCCATGTGGGGCTGGAACCCGACAGAGCAGAAGAGCCTTGTGGGTACCGGTTCCGTTTGGTTTGACCAACTCTAGCTTTGAAGGCTGCAGTTTGCTAGTGGGGGAGGGGGCACTGGAGACAGAAGCTAGGCTCAAGGGAATAGAGCAAGAGCAGGATATCCAACAGGAGTGTGAGTTAGGGGCTGGAGTGCCTACTTAATATGCAGAAGCCCTCGGTTTGGTCCCCAGCATGCCAAAAGGAAAAAAAACAAAAACAAAAACAAAAACAAAAACAAAACCCAAACAAACGAAAACCCCAGGCATTTCAACAATCAATAAAGTTCAAGTTCAGTGTTGAGGTTAGCCTTAGCCAATTTAGACTAATGCTTTCTATCAGTAGCTGAGTCCCCATTTATAGTGGAGACTCAGTAAGTCCCATCCCTGCTCAGGAAACCTGGTCTTATCAGCTCCCATTTTTCCCTGTTTTGGGAATGGCCAAGGGTACATGGAAGCAGGACATGGAAGAATGGTCTGGATGCTAACAGCAAGTTTAGCAATTAAAGACGAGAAAGAGAGAGAGAAAGAGAGAGAGAGTGCACAATCAGTGGACCGTGGTGAAAGGGCTCCATGTCCTTCCTTGGAAATGAGCTGAGTTCATTTTGCAATAGAATATCCCATAGGGGAGAGTGAAAGGGGTCACAGTCCTCACAGAGTGGCTGCTCCTGGTCTCCTTGGTTTAGGGATGAGTTAAAGAGAAGCTAACATAAGTTGTCCAGGATCCTGAACCCATAAGTGACTGCCCCACGACTTGAATCCAGATCTGGTGGACTAAGCTCAGGGTTCTCTGGTGAGATCTACACCTGCAGGATTTTCCCACTGGAAGGAAAGAGAGTGACCTTGCTCCAAGTCCCTTCTGTGCTTGTAGGATAGCCACTTTACATTGCTGCTAACCTGGTTTGTTCATTCACATATCCGTTGTGCATCTCATCTGCCTACCCACCCACCCATCATCCATCTGTCTATCCACCCACCCATCATCCATCTGTCTATCCACCCATTGTGTACATAATCACTCATTCACCCATTCATCCTTTACCCATCATCTGCCCATCCACCCACATAACCATTTACAATCATCTATCCATCCATGATCACCTAACCAACTACCCGTCTATCTGTTCACTCATCTACCCACCTACCTATTGACCTATCCACCAACTACATGGCCATTCACCCATCTATCCATCTATTCATCTACCTACCATCTACCCACTTACCCAGCCACCCACTTATCTATCACCTACCTAGCCACACTCATCCATCCATCCTTCCATCCTTCCACCCATCATCTGTACACCCACTCACCCTTCCACCCACCATCCACCCATGCACCCATCCATCCATCCATCCATCCACCCATCCATATACCTTTTCACTGCAGACAATAACCTTGGCACTCTCAAGAGAAAGATGACATGGCTGCCCCTGCTTGTCTACAGCTAGCAGCCAACAGCTGACAGACCTGAGCTAACAGAGAACACAGCGATCCAGTCCCAGTAAGAGACATAGTAGATGAAGAGACTCCGAGAGTCTGGGTGTGGGGTCTTATTATCTCCAAAGTCCATCTTTGGGAACAGTCCACAGGGGGATCAATAAGGGACCCAGGTTGGCAGGTTCGGAAGGGTCTTTGATCTACCTACAAGTTAATGCTTTGCAGCGGTGAACCGCAAAGCAGCCCCACCCGGTCCTGAGATAACAGGCCGGTGCGATCACAAACTATAGCCGCCTCTGATAATACCGGGGTTTTATTGAGGTCTGGTTCCTCATCCAATGGGATCATATCCGGCAGCATCAAAGGGAGCAGGCGTCACCTTGTGCAAAGAATCCTGGGCCCTCAGGTGTGTGCGTGTCAGGAAGGGGACATGGGTGGCTGTGTGTGCATAAGCCTGTCTGTGCACAGAGGCCACAAGCCCCAGAAGGGGCTTTGACAAGCCACCAATTCCATTTCCTCTTCAGGTTGACTCAGCTCCTAAGATTTCCTTTCACATGGTCAGGTTGCGTCTTGAAGATGAGGGTTACTCTCCTATGGTTCTGCCCCTGCCTCTGTGTCCTAAATACGCTGGATGGGACTGTACTGGAGAGGTGAGGTAGGAGCTCAGTCACAATGAAACCCTGCGAGCTTACTCTTTATGACTCTCTGGGGTTTGTTTCTCTGTTGGCTTTGGCATGACCTCAAAGATACATGTGTCCCCCACGATGATGGAAAAAATGAGTTGGGACGGCAAGCAGCAGACTGTGCCCCTCTGTAATAGAAGGGTTAATGGGTGAACTGGCTGTGCTGTGGCCCTGGCCAAGGGCTCTTCTCCTGCTCCCCCAGGAAGAGCCTGCTGTACTGATGTTCTTTCAGGATGCTGTGTATCATGAATCAGTCTCTGGAGACTGGAGCAGAGAAACACCACAATACAAACAGCACGTCTGGAAGCTTTCTCAGGCTTATTTATTATTATTATTATTATTATTATTATTATTATTATTATTATTAACATGTTTGCAGGAGTCAGGACATTTGCACGGATGGGAGGGATCCTCGGGATCCTAGTCAGATGGGGGAGGTCGGGATCCTAGTTAGATGGGAGAGGTATTCTTGATGGACTAAGAAGAGGGAGGAGGGACATGGCGAGACAATGTTGGGGATCGGCAAAGTCCTTGACCCTGAGAGTTCCCTATTGTACAGAATTACCTGTTAGAAGTTCCTAGGAACAGCCGGGGTCTGGGATAGGCCTGTGCTGGGGCCTGGACTCCAAACCCTGGCTTCTTTGGTTCTGCCAGACCAGAGCAGCTGTGTCTCTTCTTCCTTATCCCAGGCAGCTGGAAGAGAGCTTCGTGGTAGAAGGCAGGACCCTCGGGAAAGGACAGCGGGTAGGCAGAGGCAAGTCCTCTGCTCTGCAGTCCCCTAGAGACTCCCTGGCTTTCCCTGTAGACTTTATAGGTTTACACCTGGTCCCGTGTCTTCCCACCTGGGCTACCAGGTGGGGCTGAAATAAAGAGGCAGGAAACAGGGAAGCCATTCATTCATTCCAGCCCTGCCTGATGTGGTGGGTGCCCTTGAGACTAACAGAAATGTTAGCTGCTGCTCCCTCTTTCCCTCCCCCTTCCCCTCCCCCCTCTCTCCCTCCTGCTTTTTTTTTTTTTTTTTCCTTGAGACAGGGTCTCACTATGTATACCTGAGTGGCCTAGAACTCTATCTGTAGACCAGGCTAGACTAACTCAACGATCCTTCTGCCTCTGCCTCCTGAGTGCTGGTATTAAAGGTGTGCACCACCATACCCAGCTCCTACACCTGCCTCTCTTCTTCCTCCTCCTTCCACTCCTGTTCCCTCTCTTCTTCCTCTCTCCTTTTCTTCCCCTTACTTCCTCTTCTCTTCTGCGTCCTTCCTTTCTTCTTCCTCCCTCCTCTACATCCTACACTTCCTTCGACATCCTGGACTCCATGATTCGAGCCAAGTGAAATAAAGAAAAGGTTGGCCTTCCAAGTTAATGTGCCTACTGATGTTGTCTGTGCCCACAGATGTTGTCCGTGCCAAGGTCTTATTTGTGCACTGTTGCTAGGCGATACAACCCCACAGCAGACCTCCCTGGCCTCTGGCTCCTGCGGTCTTTCCACCTGTTCTTGCAGGATGGTTCCCGAGCGCTAGATGCAGTTGTGTTGAGATGTGTGCTTGGAGCTGGGCTGATCTCTGAACTATATCCCGCTGTGGATTTCTGTAATGGTCTCTCCACTTACTGTAAAGAGGAGAAGCTTTGATGCAGAATGAGGACGACTTCTCTGTAGATATAAGGGAGATCCCAGTGCACAGGCAGCTTATGACCCCTGAGAGAGGGAGAATTAGTCTCTCCCAGAGACAAGCCGCCTAACTGGTTATTCAATATAGAGTGGTCAGCCTTGAAATAGTATACACACAAACAATAAAGATGGTCTCCTCTGCCTCTCTATCTTTCTGTCTCTGTTTCTCTCTTTCCGTGTGTATGTGTGTGTGTGTGTAAAATAATTGAAAAAAAGAAGGAAACCAGGGTAGAGAGAACATGGGAAGGGTTGGAGGAAGGAAAGTCAAGGAGGAAATGATGTAATTACATTTTAATTAAAAGTATATTAAATTTTAAAAAAAGTTGGCTCAGGATTCTGTGAGCGCAGATTGGGAATGAAGTAATGGAGGGCATAGATGTCTCTGCAGGAGAAGCACTGGCACCTTTGGACTGAATCCTTCCTCTTCAGGGAACAGAACATCAGCTTATTCAACCCTCACATTTGGCTTCTTCTCCCTTGTTCCAGTCAGTTGTAGACACATGGCCCAGCTCCTCCTCTGCCTGCTTGGGTTCATGTCCTAGGTTCAAGGCTAGCCACTGGAAAGGAATTCACCTTGTGCCTCTGCTCAGGTTCACCTGTGGGGCTCTTCCAGGACTCTGTATTCACGGAAGCTGGGCTTTGCATTCATGTGAGAGACCAAAAGGGTGTCCTTACGGGAAATGAGAAATGGGCTGACTCAGCTGCCAGGAATTCCATGCCACCCGTCCATGTCCACGGGGATGCCTGCCCCTGAGCTGCTCCTAAGGCTGTCCAGCTCACTCTTGGTACAGCTTGGTCTTGGGAGCACCTGTGTGTTCCCCATCAGCAGACTCAGCAGCTTCATACAGCCTGAAGGAGTTCTCCCCAGGGCCCATGCCAGCTGCGGAGGTGCTGAGCAAGGCCCGCGCCATCTCTACCCTGTGTGGCTTCGACTCTGCAGGCTCCTTGCTTGTCCACACTGACCAGGTTCTGGCCATCAGAAGGTGGAAAAGCTTCCCAGAGGATTGTGATGTGTATCTAGGGTCAAGAAACAACTGAGGGCCAGGGAGGTGGCTCCCTGGGTTGAACACTTGCAACAGAAACATGAGGCCATGAGTTCTAATTCCCAAACCCAATAAAGCTGGGTACGGGTCTGTAAAGTATGCATCTGCAATCCCAATATTCCCCTGCAAAGTGGGAGGTGGGAACAGGAAACCCCCCCTAGAAAGCTTGTAAGTCAGCTAATGTGGTGTACACTATGACAAAAACAGGAGACCCTGTCTCCAACTAGGTGGAAGGCCTGGCCTGATGCTGTGGTTGTCCTCTGACCTCCACACGCATGCGCCGCTCCAGCCAAAGACTTGGTGTTTTGGTTTGTCATTATCTTCTTCCCTCTTCCTCCTCTTCCTCTTCCTCCTCCTCCTCTTCTTCCTCCTCTTCCTCTTTCTCCTCTGCCTCTCCCTCCTCCTCCTCCTTCTCCCTCTCCTTAATAAGGGAGTTGGAGACATGGTTCAGTGTTTAAGAACACGTGCTACTCTTAGAGAAGTCCTGAGCGAAGTTTCTACCACACACATTGGGTAACTTACAACCATCCTTAACTCCAGGGGATCAAACGCACTCTTCTGGCTTTCAAGGGTACTACATGTGCTCATCTTACACACACACACACACACACACACACACACACACACAATTGGACAAGAAAAGGAAGCTGAAGAACCAGGGCGTCTGTCAGCTGTAAGCAATGCTACTGTCCTCACCCTCTGTTGGATTCACATGGCAGCATCTGAGACACTTTCATCATCCCTCTGGGATGAGGGTGCTTATATATATAGAGGCCAGGGACACCACTGAATCCCACAGTGCATAGGAGAGTGAAGCCTATCACTGGTTGACCATGGTTTTCCCACAATATGGCGGCTAAAGCACCAGCCATCGTGTCCTTATTAAAACAGAGCGAAGTAAAGCTAGATTGGCTTCAAGCTCCTCTAGAGCAGCCTGCCCTGAAGTACCCCCCAGAGTTTTGCTCGCATCTCATTGGCCAGCTCTTACATAGCTATGCCTTGCTGCACGGTAGTCCAAACTCCACCACACCAGCAAGACAAACAAACAAACAAGTCAGAGTTCTATCAACAACTAGAAAGGGCAGCATAGTTTACTGAGGATGGCAAGAAGCAGCAGCCCTTGCTCATGTCTAAAAGCTGAAGTTTTCCTAGGTATTACCCCTCCCTCGGCGTCCGCCATTCTCCAGGGGGTTTCTGTGTATTATCTCATTTAATCCCGAGAGCTTTGTAAGACAGATGATAATATTATCGTTATTTTGCAAATGACAAATCTAAGGTTGTTTTCCCCTCCAGAGATTAAGCCACCCGGCCAAGTCCCTGCCAGCAAATGCTGTCACTTAACAGCCTGTTGCCTCACAGCTCAGCCTGCCTCACTTGCTCTCAGAGGCCTGCCTTTTTCTTACTGAACCTTCCCGATACCGTCTAGTCCATTCTAAGGCTAAATCCTGCCCCACTGCTAGGAATAAATTCACCTTTCCCGTTACCTGTATCCTCACTCTGGTGCCCTCTTGGAAAATCTTTGGGGAGGATGTATGGGTCTGGAGGGAGGTTGGCTCAGTGGTGCCTGGCATATCAGAAGCTCTAGGGTCCATGACTGTATGGTTAAACATGTCTCTATCGAAGTATGGACAGAAACGGTGCCATCTGAGGCCAGTTATAGTGTCCTAAAGTGAAGGTATCTACAGTAATGATTCCTTCTGGAACTCCAGGGAGAAGACACTGCCTTCTCTGTTCTGTCCTCAGGATGGCCTAGCTGAGCCAGCCAAGTGCTCCCCCACCCCTGGGTCCCACAGTTCTCTTCCCTGTGCCCCATCCCCTGCCTCTGTTTGTGGCCATAGGTGACGGTGCTGAGGGCTGAACCTGACTACCCAGGACCATCTCCTGTCTCAGACTGCTGACATCACCCTGCCCACCAGCTCTTTTTGCCATGCAAGGTTACAGGGACCAGAGGGAGAAAATCTTTCAATGTCTTCCTTTTTTTTTTTTTTTTCTTTCCACTGAATGCTTCAACCTGTACATAGACTGGATGTGTACTCTGCTTATGCATGGAAGTTTTAAAAGAGGCCAGAAGCCAGGCCTGGCAACTGGTACTAGTGATCACAGCACTCAGGAGGCAGAGACAGGAAGATGGCCTAAAGTTCAAGGCTAGTCTATGGCTCCCACTTCAGAGTGGGAGATCCTGTCACAAATCCTGACACTGAATCAATGAAAGAAGCCAGAGATGAGGGCCAAGGCAAGGCCGTGTGGTGTGTGGCTTGTCTACTCTGTCATAGGGACAGATAGACAGTCTAGTGCAAAGGGTCAGGGGAGAGGGCCTCAGATGTGAAGATGAGGTAGAGCCTTAGTAGAGCAGCTTTGCCAGTAGACCCAGGTCACGTGGAGAAGCGTTCCCAGCAGATACTGTAGTTTTCTGCACAGCGAGCGTCATCAACCTTGGCTGCCATTCCCAGTAACCTCTCAGCTCCCAGGCTTCTTTTTAATTCCCCGCACCCCTTTCTCTCTCTCTCTCTCTCTCTCTCTCTCTCTCTCTCTCTCTCTCTCTCTCTCCCTGAGCTGGCAGAGGTAAAGGCTGTAGGAACAGTTTGGTGAGGGGATGGTGGGAGTGGGGGGGGGGTGAGAGTGGGGGGGGGTGGAGAACTTTCTCATGCCCTAGGCCCACTTCCTTCCCATCCCTCGCCTCACCCCTCCCCTTGTCTAGTTCTGCCCTTTGAGAGTGATAGTCTGGGGCCCTGTGTGTTTTGCTTCGGATTTTGTTTTGTAAATTCCTCATGGCAGTCCCTCTGCACCATTGCTGTCAGTCGTGCCTCGTTGCCGAGCAACCGGAAGGAAGCCCTGTCACTGCCAATTAATCTGCCAGCTGCGTGGCCTGTCTCCCAGGGGAAAAGGCTTGTGGGGCTCTAGGAAACAGCGGAAGGACAGAAGGAACATAGAGGGAGCATGGAGAACTTTGGGTTTATTTGGTGTGGTTTTGTGTCCGAATCTGAAGGCGTGTGTAGAGGGACTGGCCTGTCCCAGATTAAATGTACTACTTGATTTGGGGTCACCGGCAGGAGTCTATTTTTCTTTTTTTTTTTTTTTTAAATTTGTGATTCTGCAGTTGAGACCATCCCCGTCCCCAACTCTCCTGCAAGGAAACCTCTTCAGGCATTTTTCCCAGGCTGTCTACCCATCATCCCACTTATCTCTGGGCATCATGGTAGATGCTGAACCCTGCCTAGAAGACCTTTCACGAAGGCTGACCATCTAGAATCCAACCCCCCGGGCACTCTATCGGTTATTGATGTCCTGGCTTTTCCAAGGAGGCCTGATCATGAGACTCTTGTAGACCCTGCTGTGGCCTACAAGGACGGTGCTTATCTGACTGGTTTATTTTTTGGAGCAAGCATCTCTTCCCTCAAGGTGCTTATGGATGACCTGCCCGCATTTCTCATCTTGGGTTGATGATGCGTGCTGAGTCTGAGTCCTGTACAGCAACCCCCCTTCATGGGCCAACACCACCTCCAGTGGCCCCGCAAAGTCAGCACTGAAGTGGGGTACTCCCCTCGGGGACTCTGACTTTCTGCTCGGCAGTGTGGATGGTGACAAGTGGGAAGACTCTTCAAGGAGTGTGAATCTGCCCTCACCTGTTTGCCCTCAGACTGGGAGGTGTTCTGTGCCATCCCCTGAGGGACTCCTATCCATTCTGAGTCAGTCTGGGTGTGTGGGGGCTGCTGTGGCCATTTTACAGAGAACCAGACCCTTGTTGTACTGGGGTCATGGACACGTGTGTGTGTGTGTGTGTGTGTGTGTGTGTGTGTGTGTATCTGTGAGCTGTGTGGTGTGACTCTTGCCACATTCATCTGTCAGTTTTGGATGGGGCACTAAGATGTGTGTATCAGGCTTCTTGGAGATGATCCAGTGTGCAAGGAGTCCCCCAGAGCTAAGCGTAAGCCTCTCTTTCTCCAGCTCCTTGACTAAAATTCTATGCCCCGTGTTCAGGTAGCACTAACCAGAATCCTGGGGAATAAAGTTGGAAGAGTGCGCTGTTGCAAGAGGAGCGCGTGCCACCGTCTAACGCTTGCTGTCTTTTGGTCCACAGGCCTAGAAGGACACTGACCAAGGGCTGATCCTGCTTATCCACGCTACTTATCAGGAACTGTGGAACCATGGAGAACATGACCCTGGCCCTCTCTTCAGGATCTGGCTGAGATCTGGCTGCCTCCTGAGACGCTAGAGCCCTGGATTCAATTGAGGAACATTATGTTGGAGAATATAAACACTTCTAGACTGTGCAGACATTTGAGAAGGAAGAGTCTGTTTTGGCTTGAATGAACAAAGACATACGTCTCTGGGCATGGGGAAGGCTCACCAGCTCAGCTCATCTACTGTCTGGTGGAAAACAGGACACTCTTCCCCACTCTGTCCCTGTCCAGGTACCCCACCCTTCCCCGTCTGACCCTGCCTCCTGTGCCCACCTTGCCTCTGGACCCAGAGATTCTTCTCGTTTGCTCTATTATCCTTGAGGTGGATACAGGGTGAATAGTTAACCACACTTGGGTTGAATGGGATCTTGATTCTTATTTCTGTTCCTTGGAAAGAGGGTCAG
The DNA here is from genome assembly GCA_902729485.2 of Mus minutoides. Classification (NCBI taxonomy): domain Eukaryota; kingdom Metazoa; phylum Chordata; class Mammalia; order Rodentia; family Muridae; genus Mus; species Mus minutoides. Next base: position 959,090 of record LR750057.1, read on the forward strand.
TCTCGGTGTGTGACACCCAACCTGGAAGCAGCAGCACAAGACTCCAGAGTGACACACGATCTGCCTGGATGGTCCCGTGGGCTCTTTGGAGGTCGGAGCAAGAGGAGCAGCCTGAGCAGGAGGGGCTGAGGAAGGCCGGCACTGGATCGCACGCAGGCGTACGTCTGGATAGGCAGAGAGAAGCCCACTTTTTATTTCCTCTTCTGTGACACAAATTCAAGGAGAGCTTTGAAGACACTCTTTGGAGGTTGCAGTCGGAGATCAGCTTATCTAAGGGCTTCCTGCCTGAGCAACCAGCTCTGTTGGTCATGCCTCCTGAGGACCTCTTTCCTCTTCTGTATGCTGATGACACACTCACCTGCTGGGAGCTGGAGCCTTCTCTGGTCCTTTCCTCTATGGCCCCGACTTGTGCAGTTGGAAATCCTTCCTAATCGTGCCTTGATCCCCCCTTCTTGACGACACTCAAAGATGTTTGAGCTGCTTTGTTTGCAAAATGGATGGACAGTTTGTCTATATAAAACAATCCCAGCTTCCTTGTGCTCTATCTGGTGTACTTGTATGGCTCTTCAGGGACTTTAATGTGGAGCGTTGACTTTGGCCTCTTCAATTCTGCATGGTGGAATCAAGGAGACCTCTTGAAGATGCTTATGGTTGCTAAGATCTTAAGAAGGCTTGCAGACATCCTCTTCCTCCCTCCTTCCTCCACCTCCTTCTTCCCTAAGCAGTCTCTGTGTTGTATAAATTCCTTCATATAAATTCCTCTGTAAATGTTGTCTTTTCTAAAGTGACAATGGAGAAGACGGTAGGAATGGTTGGAGGGGCTGCCCAGGTGGCCTACTGTGGTGTCCCGGACTTAGACCACACACTCAGCAGCCACAGAGATGCCAGGGACAGTCGCATCCAGACCAGCAGGCCCCTCCCTGTGCAGGAGGAAATAATGTTCCTAACGCCCACATTCCGCTTACTGTAGAGCTGGGGAGACCAAGTCATCTCACCCTGCTTAAGAGAAGGGATCTCTTGGGACAAAAGATTGTGGGAACTAAATCTGGGGCAGACTCAAGAAAACTGTCATCATTGGTCATCCCAGTAAGCGAACCAGCGACCATATCTCTTGCTGCTGCAGCAAGAGAAAGAAGCTTCCAGATAGCCTAGCCATTCCCCATTCCGAGCTGCGTGTCTGGTTTCTCATCAGCCACAGGACAGTCTACAGATAGACAGGATCAGCTACCCCATCCTGACCATTTGTAAGATGATAGGGCTGTGTTGTCTTGAAAACAATCTTAGGCATGATGGGCCAGTTGAGATGGTGTCCTGAGGAGTGTTGTGAACAATGGGCGTGGCAGAAATTCAAATGACCAGAGGTTACTCTAAGACAGCCCTGTATAAGTGACACTTACATCTTATTAAAAATGAAATTGCCCTTGAAGAAGCCAGCCCACAGCCATCGGGATAGTACAGGATGCACTGCACCACACTCAAGTTTGTGTGTGTGTGTGTGTGTGTGTGTGTGTGTGTGTGTGCAGCACCTGTGCAAACAAGTGCTCTGCAGAATAAACAAAGATCAAAAATTTACATCTTTGCTAGACAGAGACAAAGAGCTGAAATCGTAGGGACAATGTCTGGAAAGCAAGGGACTTGCCTAGGAGACTTTCTGGAAGTCCTTTGAACTGTAGCATTTATTTAAAATATCAAGGGCATGTCGACTGGGGATAAGTGTGTACTTGCTCTCTAAAGTCCTGCCTGATAACCTTTGGGTTCCACTCAGAGAGCATTGAGTGGGACCTCCCAGCTCACTTCTACCTTCCCCGATCCTGCATCAGGGAGTGGGTGGGACTTTAGGGGGGGGGGTATGGGAGGAGTCATGCCAATCCAATTTGGGGTGTTCATGACAGGTAAGAACAATTGAAAGGAAAATTATGGGTTCCTCTGAAGCTTAGGGAAGCCAAGTTTTCAGGATCACCTGGCACCTGCAGTTGTTGCTGCCTGTCAGGGGATTCAGCCCTCCCCCTCCCCCTCCCCCCTCTTGTCTTTCTGCTGAAAGCTAGGCATGAGGGTCCATCATGCTGGAGCAGGGGCCTCCTGCTAATCCTGCTTGCTCATCTGAGTTGCGCAGCCACAGGGAGGTAATTATACACTAGGGTAGCGATGAGCATCCAGGAATCCAGGGATTTGGGCGTCATTCTCGAGAACCCCCATGCACTGGGGAAAATGCTAGCCTGTATCCTTTTCTTTGGATGCTGTCTTTGAAAAGATGAACATGGGATTGCGGAGTTGGACCAGTATGTGGTGGTATACATTTATAAACCCAGTGCTTGGGAAGATAGATCCCCTGGAGGTTCACTGCTCAGCTAGCCCGGCCTACTTGGCAAGTGCCAGGCTAATGAGAGACCTTTTCCTGAAAACTAAAGGGGCTGAAGAAATAGCTCAGTAGTTAAGAGTGCTTGGTGCTCTTGCAAAGAACCAGAGTTCAATTCCCAGCGCCTATGTTGGGCATCTCACAGCTGGCTTTAACTTCAGCTCCAAGGGACCTCACACCCTTTTCTGACCTCTACAGGCACCTACATACACATACAAATATGGACACAAACACATGTATGTGTACATGCACACATACACACAGATGCATACATAAAAGTAAAATAAGTCTTTAGGTCCTAGAAGAAGCTTTGCTATTGAGACAAAGGAAGCTATCTCCCACTTCCTTCTCAGACACATTCCTATTAGTTTAGATGACCTCCATCTGCTAAAGCAATTTAAGCTCTTTGCCGTTTTCTGGATCAACCCAACTCACAAAGGAATCAAATATCAAGCTTTCAAATATCAAGAGCAGACGAGCATCTAGACCTGGGGAGGCAGCCTTTGGTCAAGAGGGAGTTGTGAAGGAAAGCCGAACAGTCTACACGCTGAAGGTAGACAGAAGAGGAGAGCAGCTCAGAGGCTATTACCTGTGGCCAGGATTGTCAGTTCCCCGTGAGAGATTTGGAGCCCGTGTATTTTGCCTTCTTGTTCATAAGTCTTTTATGTCTGGATCCTAGTGGTCTGTGTATGCTAGTTTGAAAAAACACCACGGGGCAGGGGAACAGGAGAAGTGAGATTTTGATGTCAGCAAGCCCGTCATTTTAGCTCCTTGCTTTTAACATGGCAGGGCTGGGCACAGCCTGCCTAAGACCATCTCTCAATGACATCCAGAGTGCTGTCATATTTGAAGCCATCTGTTTTCTGGGAGTTGATGTCTTAAACATCTGCTGTATTTTCCATAATGGAAGAGCCTTTAGGTCATGTCCATGGGATGATGGAGATCACCTGATCCACCTGCTGACTGCTCTCAAACCAACCTCTGTTATCATGATCATGACTAAATTTCAAACCATTTCACCTTCCTGGGATCTTATGGGGGTGTTTGAACTTGATTCTGACCCACAGCAACCCCGGTCCTCAAATGGCCCTGGAACCTTCCTATAGAGTTATGAGTGTAGAATCGTTAAGAGTTGGGAAGACGCCCTGGCTGTCCTGGAACTCACTCTGTAGACCAGGCTGGCCTCGAACTCAGAAATCCACCTGCCTCTGCCCCCTGAGTGCTGGAATTAAAGGCCTGTGCCACCATGCCCGGCTGGGAAGACGTTCTTCATGGTGAAGCTTGGCTTCCTGTTCAGGAGTTTGAAGATCAAAGGGAGACTTTGGAAATGACCACTGACTGTGGATAAGATTCATAAGGCTAGGCTTGTGGGAAGCAGTGGCAAGCCAGCCCCAAGAGCCCTGTCCTTGTGGCGGGTTCTAGAGTCGTCTGGAGACCTCAGATCCGGTCCTTTGCGTCCACTAGCCCAAGATCACATGAGAATCATCCCTCCCTGCCTTTGGACTCAGTCATCTCATGCATACAATGGATCAGGAATGTAAAGAAGTTGATTACGTATCAGGTTTGCTGCCATGCTCGCTCACCCTGACTGGTGTCTAAGTACTTCCTGATAGGTTAGCTCATTGTCCCTTTAGCCATACAAGTAGGATTCAGGCCTGTCCCGTCCCAGGGATGTCCATTACTGAAGAATACTTCAAAGATGTTTGCACATGTTGTCAGTTGCACTGAGCATGAGTTTGTTGAAGGAATAAGCAAATAGACATACAGCCAGTGACAAGAATGCCCAGGCCGCTTATCCCTGGGTGACTGTTAAGGCAAGGGGAAGGGGAGACTCTGCCTGCCATTTTGACCAATAAATAAAAATGGGGAACTCGGCATGGTTAAAACCATAGAGGATTTATTAGTTTGCTTAGTGAAGAGCAAATATTAAGTCTGAAGTTGACCCATCCTGGGTCCTGCCTTTTGGCTATGTGCTGCCAGGAGCTGATCTATTCCACATTATTAAGTTCTGTTTAGGGCTTATGTCTTTAATTTTTTTTTTTTAAGTTACAAATGCTTCCTTTATTACATGAATCTGGCGTTGCTGCTAAGCATCTCTACAGTGTTCAGTGGGTGTCATGCCTGTGATGTTAACAATCATTTCCAAGTGTTGCTGGGCAGTCCCTGGCGTCACGGTACCTGCTTCTGTTTCACACACAGCTGGTAAACTGTTGTAGGGATATGCATCCTACCAGGCCCCAGAGGAAACATAATCAACACTCTTCCCATCTGCTGTACCAGATGCAGCAGTTTTGAAGAAGAAATTCAGATCGAAAGCACCTTGACTTATCAGTCAGTACACCACTTTGTCCTTTTTCATTAATAAAGTAGATTACAAGGAAGCCCTAATTTACAATATAATTAGCTGTTACAAGACACTGAACATTCATTGAGGGTATACCATCCCCTTGCTTTCTGTCTCCCTCTTTTCTGCCTCCTTCACCTATCCTTTTCACCTCCTATCCTTCTTAGAAACTGGAGGTGGAAGACTCTGCCCTAATTGTAGAATTCTCTGTGCCAAGGGCTCTGGCTGGCCTAGGGTTGAGCTGCCTGTAATTGTGCTGGTCCTGGGAAGCAAGCTCACTAGATTGCCTTATGGACTCTGCGTCTTCTGGCCTGGACTTCAGAGTGCTGATGGGCAAGGCATTTGTCCCCCCATTAAACTTAGAATGAATACAGTGGTAAGTGTTAGAAAGACTGGACCATAGCTATTCTAAATCATAACCTCCACTGTCCTAGGGTACAGCACCTGCCTACTTGGCGCAGGGCAGGTGACTTCAGCAGACATTGTCGAGAGAGGTACGACTTAGGGTGTGTGTGTCTGGGGTGGGGTCCACAGGACTTAAGACTACCAGAACAGAGGGGATCAATAGTCTACCTAACTTCCAAGAACCAATGGAATGTGAAGACGCCCCCACTGTAAGGCCCTGCAACTGTGGGGTGCTCAGGTCTCCTGTGGGGTGCAGTACTTCAGGGTGCACCGCTCTACATCAGACCCTCAGTGCTGCTATCCAGGTCTGCCCCAGGAGACTATCCAGGAAAGTACGTCTTAATTCTCAGCCCCAGGCATTACAGTCCTTCACCTATCTCTCTCTCGGCCCACAGTTGGGAATGTTCTGGAACTGCTTCATGACGAAAGCTGCTCTTGTATTCCAGTAATGAGCTTTTATTGAATGGGGTGTGTTAGCTTTCCATAGCTTTGGCAAATACCAGAGATAATCAGCGTTTAAAGAGGAAAGGTTTGTTTTGGCTTGCGGTTTCGGAGATTCCGGTCAGAGCCATTACTTGGGGACAAACGTGAGCGGGGCAAGCAGCAGGGCAAATCCACCCATTTCATGGCTGGATAGAGAAAGAGGGTCCTGAGTCCCACAGTCTCCCTAAGAGCCTTTCCCCAACACATAAGCCTTCGGTGGTGGTGGTAGGGGGTGTTCCAGTTTCAAACTGCAGCATCCCATGAGATTTCAAACCCTTTGCCCATCTTCATGGAGAAGTCTTGTTTTGAAAAATAGATAGTAGGTACCAGGGAAACCCTATGGGTTCATCAAAGCTTGTCTGGAATGCTCCCGTTTCTGGGAAGTCGTTCTTGATTTCTCCTTCCCTCTGAATCAGTTGGGACAGCCCCCTCATATATTTTCTGAAGCATGTTGCAACATGTATATACATATATATATATATATATACACATATATATATATATATATATGTATATGTGTGTGTATGTGTGTGTGTATATACATACACACACACATATAGACACAAGTCTCTCCTCCTGTGACTGTACATTAATGTCTCAACTATATTTAGATTGAATTATTCTGAGTGTGTTCTTCCGTCTCCTCCTACCTCTTCTGTTGGAACAAGAACCCAGTTATTCCTCATTGGTTGAAAGTTGACCCCAAATCGCCCAATGATGCTTGGCTCTCACACAGGTGCTCTGATGGCCCCCCGCACAGCCTCTCTCTGGTCACTGGAAGACAGGCACACGGGAGTCCATTGCCTTGTCCCAGCCTTATGGGTGGATGCTGGGACTCGGCAGCAGGGCCACTGACCTGGCCAATGAACAAACAAGATGTGGTGTTGATTTTCCCTGTTTGCAGTCTGTCACCGCGTGGAGTGCCACATCTGCCTGTTCTTTGTTTGCCTTCTGTATAATCAATAAAGTGTTATCAGAACAACAAAGAAAATATGTGAGCTTGACTGTTTGGTTTCCGTGAAGAAAGTTCAATGTGGCCGGGGTTTGCCAGCCTATCTGCAAAGCTAGGCTCATGTTTAAGGTGGATGTAAATTCAAAGATTTAGATCACGAGGCCAGGGATAGGGTCCCTTAGGTGAAGTGTTTATCACACCCTGCCAGTGCTGGGGAGACAGAGATGGGAGGGTCCCTGGGGCTGCCTAACCAAGCCAGTTGACCTGAACTGGTAAACTCAAGGTTCCATGAGAGGCCCTGTCACAAACACTAAGCAGAAAGGATTGAAAAAGATGCTCTGGCCACAACATACATATATTCTCACATACATGTGCGTACACCATATATGCATACGCACACATACAGACACACACACACACACACACACACATACACACACACACACCATATATACAAATAAGATTTAAGCCACAATTCTAGAGTTCAATGCGGTCTAGTGGGGCAAAACTGAGAAAACCAAAAAACAACAATAACAACAACAACAACAACAACAACAACAACAACAATCACATCTAAGTGCTTCCTGCTCTCAGGGCCTTCTGTATAATGAGGCTGAGCAAGCTTACACATGTGGAAATCAGTCATGTTTGCCAATCGTGAACTCCTCAGTATTCCCAGACAATCTAGGCAGCTGTCCTTTATTCTCAGCTCTAGCATGTACTTCCTAGTAGGTTGCAGGCAGAGAACTTCAGTATTGTTCATTGGACCATTTTCAGGGGTGGTGCACACAGACTCCAGAACATGCCTCTGGGGCCAAAGACCAGTAGAGAGATGCCACTGAAGGGTTAGAAGTCCCAGAGAGGACATGACTGTGACGCTTGCCATCCCAGCTCTCCCTTGAGAAGGCAAGCACAACAGAGGGGAGAAGAGACAAAGGTAAAAGATGATTCACTTCTTTATGGGAAGAGAATCTCCAAAGTTCACCCCTCCGGACCTCTTACAAACATGGCAAGAGACTGGACAGAGGTGATGTCACCTGTAAGCCAGAGTCACTGAAAGTGGCTTCAGAGAAGAAAGAAATGATATGCTATGATATTCAGCCAGGAAATGAGGTAGCTCAAAGAAAATGAAGGCTAGAATTTGACAGTCTTGGAGCTCTGAGTGAAACATCTATGTGTCGCTTGAGAAACTCTCCCCCCCCAACCCCACTCCGTGTGTATGTGTGTGCTCACCTATACAGGTTCCTGAAGAAGGCAGGGGTTGACACTGGGATGCCTTCCTCAACAGTGACTTTTCTGTGACATCATCATCTTGAGATGTCATCATCATCTTGAGATAGGGTCTCTTACCATTTTGGCTAGGAGGGCTGATCAGCAAGCTCCAGAGATCCACTTGTCCCTGTCCCCCAGTGCTTGGATTTTAGGTGTGCACAACAATGCTTGGCTTTTAAGTGGGCTCTGGCCATCCAAACTCAGGCCCTGTTTGTTGAGCAAGCATTTTACCCACTGAAGCATGCCCCAGCCTCTCATGTTAATTTTGTGATGAGACATCATCCAGAGCTGTTGTTCTTATAGGGAAGGAAGCTAAGACCGAGAGCCACGGACTTGTCAGAGAACTCAACATTAGACTCCTGTCCCTGGGCCTAGAGAAGACTCCTCTGTATCTTAGCCACCGTGGTGTATTAGTCATTGCTGGCTCCTATAACAAGTGGTGTTTAGTCTCAGTTTCTACCTGAGGTTTTCTTGTCTGTGCTCTAGTTGAATTTGTGTTGGCAGCAATGGAGACAGAGAAAAATCTTTGCAGGAATGTTGGGGTCCAGGCTCAGTTATTACTCATCATGCCCCAGTTCTTATTCCAGTGCTTCCTCTTGTGCCAGAGGACTATGTAAGAATAGGCTAGTGGGTCACTCTGTAGCCCAGAAGGATCCCCCTTCTCTTCTCTTCACATTGCATTGGCAGGAGTTGGCCGGGATGCTCCACTTGGATGCAGGAGAACCAACAAATGCTCGGCTCTGTCCTGCAAATGCTAGAGAACACCAGCAGGGTCTGGCACCCCCCCGCCCAAAGGTTCACTGTGATAACTGTGAGGTCTCTTACTGCTCACATTCTGGTGGCCTTTCAGCCCCGTGAATTCGTGAATAGTCCATTGTCACAGGGTGGTTTATATAGCTTCAAAGGTGTAAAGGAGAGCAGGGCAGAAAGAGCCTTCAGCAGTGACCTCATGGGATTCATTAAGTCTTTCTGTGCCTTGATTTGTGGTGTGTGTGTGTGTGTGTGTGTGTGTGTGTATGCTGCATTTATATATATATATGCAGGTACTGATGTACTTGTGTGCATGTATGTAGAAGTCAGTGTTGTTTATAGGAGCTGTCCACCTTCTAAATATTTATTTTTTTAGTAAGCAGGGTCTCTCACATAACCAGAAACACACCAATTTGGCAAGACCAACTGGCCCATGTGTCTCTGCCTCCTCAGGGCTGGGATTCTAAGTGTGTATATCTATGTGTGGCTTTGTCTGTGGGCACTGGGGCTGGAACTCAGGTCTTCATGCTTGCCTGACTTCCCTCATTCACTTTAGCATCTGACTCATGTCCCTGGTTCCCATTTCCTTCTCTGCCCTGCTTCTAAGAGTGGTCTAGAAGTTCCAAGGGCTGAGCATGGGCTCTTGGAACAGAACTCAGAACAACAGCACTCCCTCAACACGGCATCTTAGCTTTATTAATCCAGGGTGGGTGTCCTCTATAAAGCCCGACTCGGACACCAAGTGTGATAACTAATCTTAATTGTTAACTTCACTGGATGGAGACGTACCTGGTAGATAGTGTCTGAAGCACACCTCTGGGTGTGTCTGCATTCTGGTGGCCTTTCCAGGGATGATTAGCTCTAATCAACGGCTCGGTCCTTTGATGGACTTGAGACATTATTGAGAGGTTATAAAAGTAAGAGGCGGGGATCGAGTTAAGGGATGCAGGTGACCTGCCCTTGCTATATTTCTCTGTTCACTTCCTGAATCTCCTGTTCTTCACTCTCATTTTCTCCAAAGAAACACTACTGCGTCTTGTCCCCATCACCATGGCATTTTGTGCTGATCCGTGGTACCAAGCAAACGTGTATTGAACTGTCTAAAACCATCAGCCAGAGTAGATCAGATCCTCTTTAGATTGTATTCCCATTACTTATCACAAAGTCCGACTAACCTAAGAAGTGTGTGCGGAGCTACTGGCTCAGTGAGGAAAGGCACCCACTCACCACTACGCCCGATGACCAGAGGTCAACCCCTGTAATCCAAGCAGTGAGTAGAGACCCAACTCCTACAAACTGTCCCCTCGCCTTCGCATACATGTTATGGCATGCATATGTGTGGACATACACACAATAAATAAGTCAATAAATAAATGATAAAAAAATTTAAAGAAATGTTTGAAATTTCAGAATATTTGGATTTTGAAATATTCACATCCAAAACCAAGGTGTCTTAGAGATTGGCCCCAGTCTAAACTCAGAACTCACTGATATCAAATCTAGCTGATGCATCCAACCTGAAGGTGACCCTATATGGTAGTTTCTGACCGTGTGTTTTGAGTAGGACACTCAACCTGAGGTGCAATGTAGAGTTTTCCACCTGTGGTGTTCTATCGAGGCTCAAAAGGTTTCAGATTCGGCACGGGGAGGCGCGCATTTGGGGCTTTGTATTTTTGGATTGGAGATTCCCAATCTGTAACTGGAGTGAGGAATCACATGGCTCCCTTGAGTCTCAATGGGAAGAAGTCATTTCAGATGCACAAAAATCTGTCAAACACCACGTGGTAGCCCAGCACAGTGGTTTCTTGGCTTGGTGGTTCTGTCTATGACGTCAGGACTGGGGACACTGACCTCACAGCAGCCAGACTCAGCCCTTCATTTCCTGTGGCTTCTAATGCCCTCAAGATTTCCTACTGAGTATCAAGATCTCCCTGAATCTATCCTTACCGTGTCTTATAAATGCAGTCTTAGGCGCACAGGCTGAATACTCAAAGCTCTTTCCATGCTGTTTCTCTCTGGGGAGTAGCAGGCAGGCAGAGACCTTCCAGGCTTTCCCCTACGTCCACACCCCAGTTTTAACTCCCTGCCTTTACATACATCATACTGAGACCCCATCACAGACCCGGTGGGCTGGATGTGGGCTTTCAGAACACTTCCTTTAGCGGCCAGCTCAATCTTCGGCCCTCGCAGCACTGTGAGAGAATGGAAAAGCTGGTTTGTTTATAGGACACGGGGCCAGGAAAGCATTCAAAAACTAAGGAGTTTTGTCATAAACCAAGTCCCCTCCCAGTGCAGGAGCACAGGCTTTCCTGTCTTCTGACACTGACCATTTTTCCATGTTTGTATAAACTTTCATCCTTCGCCCTTCTCATTCCCAGGGCAGGGCTGCCTGTTTCCGCTGCTCATGGTTTATTTTGATTTTGGCCACCCCTCTCTCGATCTGAGCATCACGCACCTAATTACAAAGAAAATGGGTTTTTCTATGGGTGCCTAGGGAACAACTCTGCCTTGGCGTCTTCCCATCCCGCTTTCCCCCCATCATCCAGGCACCCTGGTAGTGAGCAGCGGTGGAGGCAGCATGGAAGATCTTTGGTGCTGGCTAGGAGCTGTATCTCTCCGGGAGGGCTCTGAGCACAGGTTGAGTGAGAACCAAGGGAGGAAGGAGGTGAAACAGGAGAGAGATGTGTTTTCCAAGGAAAACCGGAGCGGACACTAAGGGCTGTGTGGGGTTGAGCATCTCTTCCCCGAGAGCACTGCAGCCTGTCTACCCTGTGTGAGTTTTTGTGGGAGCTAAAATCCCCAGATCTCATATTTCCTGACCCCAGCAGGTAGCTTATTGTAAAACAGTTCATCCAGAGGAGAGAGCATTCCTTCTCTCTGCATTTCCATCTTTTCTTGGTCTGAACCAGATCTGAGAGAGAAAGAATGGACCAGAAACCCACGTGACCGGAGGACACAAACCCAAACCACAAAGGAGAAAGTGGTCCACTTGTCTTTAAATGTATGGCGTGGCCCAGGACCCCTATCTGAACATTCTGTAGCATTCTGTCCATCCAATGCTTGGATTCTCCACAGCCCTGATTTTCTTTCATGTTGGCTTGGAGAAGGAGGGAGGGATGCCCACGATGCCAGTGATAAGCGTTAGTAATTCTCACATTCTCTTCAAAGTTAATTTCGGCCCCTGCCTTTTCGAGGCTGAACTCTGAGAGGCTGTGAAGAGCAGGGTGGCCCTGACTCATTGGCAAGTCATGGAATCTATTTGGCCTAAGAGTTTACTCAGTGGAGATACCAGGAAGTGGCTTGGGTGGAGGGTGGGGGTGGCTATCTTGTCACAACTTCCAGATGAGCTGGGTCGCTTCCCATCCTCCAGTCTGACACCCCCCACAAGCTCCTTCTAAAGATTCTACAGGTAACCTCTGCCCTGTCCTCTGGCTGCCGCACATGGGGGCCGAGTAGCCATTATCTGAACTCTCTGAAACTGTGAAAAGAAGTCTGTTGCCTTAACCTAAGGCTTGGCACCTGGGTTATGAGTTGGTTACATCATGACCTTTGCATTGTAGAGGGTCTGAATTCCTCCTAACAAACCCTGGCTGGCATTTTAGTTACATGTGTGGAGACTAAAGCAGTTTGCTTGCAGAGTGTTTGCCTGCCCAGCATGGACAAAAACCTGGGTTTGAGTCTTGGCGTTGCATACAACTGGGTGTGGTGGCACATACTGCAATCCTTAGCCTTGGTAGGTGGAGGCAGGAGGATCAGAAGGTCAAGGTCATTCTTGGCTACAAAGAAGGTTCTAGGCTACCCAGAGCTACATGAGACCCTGTCTCCAAAGCAGAACAAACTATAAATGAGTAAAGTACAAAATACCATGGGTGTGCTATGCCTAGATCAATGCCATGGGTGTGCTATGCCTAGATCAATACTATAGGTTCTTTGCCCCTCGGGACTGTGCTTGGGCTAGATTCTTCCAGAACCAAGCATGGGACTCTAAGAAACCACCCTGATGCAGCCCAGGCCCAGTTGGGAGCAACAGAAGGCTCTGACATAATAGAAATCATCCAACAACCTAGCACAGAAGTGGTCTGTGGCCTGCTCTTAGACATGATGGTCTCTGCTCTGAGACTTCCATCTTGGGAGCATGGAGGTTCTGGTGAGCTCACTGAGCCTCTGGGCATCACTCAGCAGTCAGTAGTGAGGTTTCAGGCTCCCATTCCTCACTGGCAATAAGCTCCCCATGTTGTCTTCCAGGACAGACACGGGCCCTGGGGTCTGGGGAGGGCATCATCTGATGATGGGAGGGAGGAGCTGGCCCCCAAGCAAAGTGCTGCGGAAGCAAAACTCCACTGGTGGCAGCTTTGTGCTTGCTGGTCAGGGTCCGGTGCTCCCGGGTCAAGAATGCTTTGAGCAAGAGGTGCTGGGGGTAGAACAGCCACTGTGTGGGGAGCTGAGCTCTCTGGGAGGGGGAGACTTCATCGGCTACAGCCCCATGCTCAGTTCCGCTCTATTTAGAATCTTCTTTTTTTTCTTTTCTTTTTGGAAAGCAGCTTTGAGGATGAAAGCCCAAGGCCAGGGAAGCTGATTGTGCTGAGCTTTCTGAATTAAAAAAAGTGTGTGTGTGTGTGTGTGTGTGTGTGTGTGTGTGTGTGTGTGTGTGTGTGTGTGTGTGTGTGTGTGTAAGTGGGAAGGACCAGCCTGCTAACCTCCTGGCTTCTCCCCTGCTTCCTCCCTTCACCGTCCATTTCACCTCTTACCAACAGCTCATCTCTGTGCAGAACACAGTAGGCACACGTGGACATGCCCTAGAAACCTTTGAGACTAACTTCACTGCACTCGGCAGTGAGACATACAAATAAAACATGTGATCGTGGGTCTCTTATTGGCATATGGTACTGAGTTGGGCTAGGGACATACATAGCAGGCTGCCAGGTCTTCAGTGGCCTGGGCTGTGATCCTGAGCTGGGATTATGCATCATGGATGAGAGGGGGTTTCCTGACCATCACAGTGGGCTCATCTGTTACCCTCCTTCAAAGACATGGAGCATCATTAACACAGGATAGGACAAGAGAGTTGTGGTTCGTCACAGATGTCTCAAAAGCATCTCTAAAAACCCTCACCGAATCTCTTGTCCTTTCTTTGATCTTGGTTTTCTTGGGGTCTGAGAACTGACTCCTACTGACTCTATAGGGGGTTCTTGTGAGAGCCCACTAGGATAGCTGGCTCTATTCATTGTCCCCGGTTGGCATTTTGGACGTCCCTTGGCTGCAGACTTCCTCTTTGAGGTAGATGGTAGCACACTTGACCCTCCTAGTCAAGATAGCATTGAGGCAAAGGGAAAATGAGGGCTGTATATCTGCTCATAGTTTCCATGTGTGTGTGTGTGTGTGTGTGTGTGTGTGTGTGTGTGTGTAGTGTGTATGCAAATGTGGGCGTGTACGTGCATGTAGGCCAGAGGTCAACCTTGGATGTCATTTATTAGGTACCACCATCCACTTTTTTCTTTCTTTTTTTTGATAGGGTCTATCACTGGCCTGGAACAGAGAGTCTGAGGGGCCCACATGTCTCCCCCTCTTTAACACGTATTACAAACACACACCATCACATCTGGTTTTGCAAGGGATGAGGGGGCTTTCTGGGGATCCCCATGCTTGTCAGAGCTGTCTCCCCAGACCTCTTTTTTGTTGTGGTTTCCTCCTAAGCAGACAAGATCCTGGTTTCACTGGTCAGTGGAACTAGCAGAGAGTTTTAAATGTAGGTAATGGCAGCCCAGAACCATTAGTGACCTCAGATGCACGAGATGCTATGTTCCCTTCCAACTGGCCATCTGCTTGTCTCTTTCCAGCTCTTAAAGAGGCCACAGATAATCCCACTCAGGGATAGAGGATTCCTGGATGCTTTAGTTGCTGAGAAGGAGCCTCTAAGACCCCAGCTGCAAGGTCTGGACCCTTCTGCTCATCACAGCTAGCATCTAGAGGCAGAGGCTAGGGATGTTGCAAGAACCCTATAGAACAAGGGACAGCTACCAAACAAATGATGTGCCCCTAGTAGTCAGGCTTGCTGGAGCTAACAGGTGTGCTGCAGAGCTCTGCCACAGTTGTATTCTGTGAGTCTCAAGCGGGCCTGCTGGAGCATCCCTGGATGTCTGTTGAAGTGCCTAGCTAGGTTCGTGTATCACACAGCAGAGAACTGCATCAAGAGACGTGTGATTAAAAGGACAAGAAGAAAAGGACAGTCTTCCAAGGAGCATGGGAACGGACTAATGAGCAGAGAGAAAAGGCATGTGCTCAAATGTACCCCGCGATAGGCCATGTCCATAGCACCTTCCTCTCCAGTGTTTGTATACTGTGAGCTTTTAGGAGCACGTACCACCCCTGCTTGTGTGCAGCCCGTGTGGGAATGTACTTTTCTTTCTATGTGAGTCTTGATAGTGAGGTTTTTCAGTCTCTAGTTCCCTCAACCCTGGGCTCCCTGCTTCCTCCTTGCCCGCCTACCCCCCTGGCTCTAACCTTAAGCTGCCACTTCCCTCTTGCCCCCTGGCTCTCTATCCTTGAGTGCTTCTCTTCACCCTTGACCCCTGCTCGAACCCTGGGCTCCCTCCTCCCCTCCTCCCCAGCTGTAACCCTGGGTTCTTCTTCCCTCCTCCTCAGCTCTAACCTGGACTCCCCTTTCCCCTCCTGTAATCCTGGGCTCCCCACCTCCGCCTTGGCCCCAGCTCTCACGCTGTACTCCCACCCCCTCCATCTCTTTATTGACTTACCAAAGCAGGGGAATCTGTTATTTTTCCACGTACATTTCCCTCTGCATCTTATCAAGAACCCCCAAGTTCAGCACACCCTTGATTAGTCATTTCCATTAACAGTGTTGATTTTGGGGATTGTGTTTATTTTTGGAACATGGTTTCTTTTTTTCCTCCCTGCTTCCTCATGGACCAGTGGGACCAGCCAGCCTTCTAGCGACATCTAGCCTACTCTCTCCTTAGCAACTATAAGCCATGAGGCCCACCTCTGAAGACACCTGTCCCTTTTTCTGCCTTCAGAGGGGGGACATCTGTAAACTTCAAGCATCTCTTAAAGAGATAGTTGTGGAAAGACTTCTTTCCCCTTATTTCTTATTTTCTTTAGTTTTAAGTTTATTTTCTAATCTATTTTTTTTGAGAATGTTGTACATGGGTACTGTTTTATTTATTCCACTTCCACCACTCTCCTCCCCCTCCCCCTTGTCCCTCCCACTCCTTCTTAAATTCCTCTTCTCTAATTATTATCCTTGAATATAGATATACATATGCATATATACATATATGTATATACATACATGTGTACACATGTGTATACACATGTGTACATGTGTATACATACATGTGAACATATATATGTCCATATACATTATATGTGTGCAAATTCATGTGTGTATATGTACATGCATGTGCATGTATGCATATATGTATATACATGCATATCTCTATATGCAATGATAGAGAAGAGGGCTTTGGTATCGAGCCCACTTTGTGTTATTCATATGTACTATTTTAGGACTCACTGCTCGGCATTAATAACCTGCCCAGGGCCCCTTCTCTCAGCCATTTACTTTATTTCTTTAAGACAGCTCACTCGGTAGGTGAGGATAGTCTTGTGCTCCTCTCTTACTCGTGTTGGGATTGCAGACTGCAGACGTGAGCCATCACTGCCCCGTCGGAACAGTCCTGGTGACCGATCCTGGCTCACGCAATGCAATGCAAGGCAAGTGCTTGGCTAACTTAGCTCCATCCGCGGCCCCTCAGACAGACAGACAGACAGACTTTAAATTCTTACTATTACCGACTTTTGCTTGCACAGCCCATCTACTCCAGAGCCTGGCTGTCCTGCTCCGTGAAGCCTAGTGAGTTTTGTTGCTCTCTGCACTGAGTCAGGAGGCAGAGAGCTTTTGACTTGGGCATCCCTCCAGTGTTCTCCCTCTCTGGCTTCCACTGAAGTGCTTCTGACCCACAAAAGTACCGTTTCTCTCCGCTCTCGGTGGCTCTTGGCTCTCCCTCTGCTAGGAGGGTTAGAAGAGGTTTCTGGCTGAGTGATGGACAAGTCACACAGAATCTCTGCATATATCTTAAGTTTCATCTTTGCCTGGAGGTCACCCAGCATCTGCCTCCTCATTTTTAAGTTCCGGCAGCCACAAGCTCCTCTCTTCTGTCTCCTGCGCTGTGTTGTCTCTCTGCACATGTGCGAGTCTCATTGTAGCCTGTCTCAAGGTGGTGGCCCAACACTTACTCAGGACTGGCCAAGGGTGCATTATGGCCACAAATGCCAGAGATAGCCCAGGGGACCCCTTCCCCCATTCCTCCCTGGGATTTGGATACCACCACCACTGGGGAGTGGGTTCCTTTGGGGTATTTATTTGTTTAAACACGGGTGGTTCCTAGAGAGAAAGGTCTCAGGTTTCAAGGTTGGAGACCAGGGCAAACAGAAAGTGGGTGGTCTGGATAAGCGAGCAAGGGAGAGAGAAGGAAGAAACCCACCCACCTTCATTTCATGCCTTTGAGGATAGACATACTGCAGTGAGACCTCCTGCCAGACTTGGGGAGCTGGAGTGTGCGCATTGGGGGCGCTGAGGTTGCCCATGGGAGAGCATCATTAGGATATAGGTGAGCAGCGCATGGGATAAATTCATCCCAAGAGCTTTGATGACTATTCTCCGACCTTGGGAAGCAGCAGGTTACAAGGACTTTAGATGATCCCCAAGGACCTGTCTGCGAGGACCGAAGCCATGCCTCAGACAGTAAAATGCACCTTGCAAGCTGGGAAGATGGACAGGTAGGAGCTTTCTGGCCAGGTAGCCCAGCCTAGTTGGCAAGTTTCAGGCCAGAGAGATGAAACCAAATAAAGATGGAGGCGTAAGGTGCATGAGGAACATTACCCAACTGTCCTTTGGATCCATGTGCATACATGTGTGAGCAAGCCACACACACACACACACACACACACACACACACACACACACACACACACACCTCAGAGCCACTATAATCAGGGAATAAGAACTTGAACTAATGTGGCATGTGTAAGGTGCATGATGAACATTACCCAACTCTGTTCTTTGGATCCATGTGCATACATGTGTGAGCAAGCTATACACACACACACACACACAAACACACACACACACACCTCAGAGCCACTATAATCAGGGAATAAGAACTTGAACTAAGGTGGCGTGTGTGTGTGTGTGTGTGTGTGTGTGTGTGTCTGTGTGTGTCTGTGTCTGTGTCTGTGTCTATGTGTCTGTGTGTGTAGAATGAATGGCCCTTACTGGTGTCTGTCAGCCAGCTTCCTCCCTGGGTAGAACTGGCCAGGAAAAGAATCTTCTTAGTCCTGAGTTCACATCTGGAGTTTGACATAAGCCAGGTAAGTACTGAGGATCCCCAAACAGATGAAAAAAATCAGAGATAAAGGTATGCCACACCCTGAAACCATGGTCATGTAGCCTATTGTCTTTCAGAATCACAGTGGAAGACTCATCCATGATATTCATGGACAGAATACTGACAGACTGTGAGAGACTAGAAGTATTCTTTTTGAGAGAGAGAGAGAGAGAGAGAGAGAGAGAGAGAGAGAGAGAGAGAGAGAGAGAGAAAACACTTGGGAAAGTTTGGGAGATATGATCAAAGAGTTAGTGACATTGCTAAATAAATACTGAAGGGTACACTGGGCACAGCGATGAGTGACTATAAAGAGACGGGCTGAACAGAGCAGTGGAAATCAGGTCAAACAGCAGAAACTGTCTCCTGTTACTGACAGCTATAGTACTAAGATAAAATATCTCCCGCCCACCCTGCCCTTTGAAAAGACGAGAGTTAAAGGAACGTCTTTCTGCTCAGGCTTAAATAATACTGTCCCTTTGAAACAGATTGTCACAAGCTTAATAACTCTTGAGTGTCCAAGGTAGGAGGCTGGGTTCACAGCACAGGAATCAGCTGAAAAGAGACCTAGTTAAAATAAAAAATAAATAAATAAGTAATGATGTGTAGGGCTGGATAATATCTCAGTGGATCTAAGTGCTTGTCTCGCAAGTGTACGGACCCAAGTTCAATCTCTAGAACTCACATTAAAATTAAAACGAAAGCCAGAGATGGTGGCACGTGTTTGTAATGCTAGAGCTTGGGAAGCAGAGACAGGAGGAGCCTTGGAACGGCCTGAGCAGCCTACCCAGATCTTCTGTTCGGTGAGTTCTAGGCCTATAGCAGCCTGCCCAATTTGTTTGATGAGTTCTAGGCCAATGAGAGACTCCCTTTGAAAAAACTAAGAAGAAGTTTGGGGAATGCCTCAGTGGTTAAGAGCACTGGCTACCCTGGCAGAGGACCTGGGGTCTCAGCGTCCACATGGTGACTCGAAACTGTCTATAACACCACTTCCAGGGGTTCCAACACCTTCTTCTGGCCTCTGTGGGCACTGCTCAGACATGGTACAATCACATGCAATTATTAAAATAAATGAATATATTTTTTGAAAAAGACCAAGATAGATGGCACTTGAGTAATGACACCTCAGGTGGTCCTCTGACCTCCACATGCATGCAGAAACACGTGGGCATGTAAACACTCACGCATGCAAACGCATCATTGTGCATATTTACTAGAGTGTTTAGGGATGGACGGAGTATTCTGGTGTCCACCGTTGACCTGGACACAGCTTGAACAAAGTGAACTGGATGGACAGGAAATTGAGCGGGTTGGAGGATGAAAGCTACCACGTGTAAGGACTGCTTTTATGTAATGAATGAAGTATGTGGCATGTGCCTGTGTGCCAGAAGACAATCTCAGGCTTTGTTTGTTTGTTTGTTTGTTTGTTTGTTTTGAGACAGGGTCTCACACCTGCCCAGAGCTTACTAGGTAAGGTAGGCTGGCCAGCCAGTGAGCCCAGGGATCCACCTATGCCTGCTTCTCTAGCACTGAATTACAAGCACAAGCCACCATGACAGGGTGGTTAAACATGGGTTCTGGGGATAGAGGTCAGACCCTCATGTCCTCAGGGAAAGATCTTACCAAATGAGCCATCTTCCCAGCCTCTCCCTGGAGCTATTAAATTGTAGGAAATAAAATTTTGCAAAGGGCACTCTATCTCCTCCTCGCACTGGTGCTCACAGATGTCCCCAGTAACTTTGGCATTTCCAGCATCAGTGAAAGGCTCCCAGGTACCTCCTCTCCATTCTACCTAATTTCATTCTTAATGAGACGATCAGCAGCCAGCATTTTATTGAGTGTGGCGCACTTTCCATTTGTTCGATGACCCTGTCGGCAGTGCAGCCTGGTGAGGCAGGTATTTTTATTGTTTTACACATGAAGGTGCTGAGCTTGATTGGCAACCCATCCATGATGATGCAGTGAGTGTTGGGCAGATCTGAACTAGGACTGCTTCACTTCTACTTTCTGTTCTGTGTATGTGCATGTGAATTCATGTGTGTGCATGGTCAAGCATGTTCATGCATGCACATGCATGTTTGTGTGTGCTCATGTGTGTATATAGTCATGTGTGTATATGTTTGTGTGTGTGCACGTTCATGCATTGTATGTGCATGTTCCTGTGTGTATGCATGACACATTCATGTGTATGCATGTCTGTGTGTGTGTGTATATATATATATATATATATATATATATATATATATATATATGCTCATATATGTGCATGTTTTTGTTTGTGTACATGTTAATGTGTAGGTTTATGCATGTGTGCATGTTCACATGCATGTGAGTATTCATATGTATGTGAATGTGTGTGTGCATGCTCATGTGTGAATACATGTTTATGTGTTTATGTGCTTGTTCATATGTGTATGCATGTTCAGCTATGTGAGTGTTCATGGGTATATGTGCATAATCATATGTGTGTGCATATTCATGTGTGGATGCATGTGTGTGGAGGTCAAAGGTCAACATCAGTTTCTTGGTGCTACCCAATTGCTATTTATTCTTCTTTTCTTCCTTTTTTTTTCTACTTTTCTTTCTGTGTATGTTTGTGGTATACTTATGTGTCTGAATGTTTTTGCATGTGTGTGGGCACACGTGTGTGTATATGCACGTGTGCATACACATGCACCTGTGGAGGACTGAGGTTGATGTTAGGAGTCATTCCCTATTGCTATTCTACCTTGTTCAGTGGGACAGGGTCTCTCAAACCCAGAGCTCACACATAACTGCTAGTCTTCCTAGCCAGTCTACCCTGGAGATTCTGTCTGGTCCTTCCAAGGCTAGATTTATAGGCAATCACTCCACTTGGCTTTTATGTGAGTTTCTTTTATGTGGATTTAACTGAGTCTTTGTGCTTGGATGACAAGTGTTTTAACCATCAAGTCATCTCCCCAGATTGTTATTTTGAGGCAGGGCCTCTCATCAAAGCATTCTGAGCCAGTCCTCACCAAATACACTAGGCTCCCCAACCAGTAAGCCTCAGTTCCCACTTCTCTGCTTCTCCAGTGCTGGGGTGTTTACATTTGAACTCAGGTCTTCATGCTTGCATGGCTAAGCCATCTCTCCAGCTCTCAAAGTACCTATTCTTGAACCTTTCTATCATTTTCTTGTCTTGACAACTGTGGTGGTTTGAATATGCTTGGCCCAGGGAGTGGCACTATTAGGAGGTGTGGCCTTGTTGGAGTAGGTGTGGCCTTGTAGGAGGAAGTGTGTCACTTGGGGGTTGAGGGGCTTTGAGACTCTCCTCATAGCTGCCTGGAAGGGAGTTTTCTCCTGACTGTCTTTGGATCAAGATGTAGAACTCTTGGCTTCTTCTCCAGCACCATCCGTGTCTGCCTGGGCTCTGCTGTGCTTCCTGCCATGATGATAATAAACTGAATCTCTAAACCTATAAGGGAGCCTCAATTAAATGTTGTCCCTTATAAGAGTTGTCTTGGCTATGGTATCTCTTCTCAGCAACAGAAACCCTATGCCAGAGATTGGCTCATTACAGTGCATGGGACAAATGTGTCATATGGCCAGATGTCTGTTTTAAGGCATTTGATTGGCTAGCCATGTTAGTTATCCATGCCTTGTTGATGGCTTACTGTCCTTCTCCAATGACAGAGGAAATTGATACAACACATAGGGTGTGACCCACAGTGCCTGTGACCTTTAATACACGATCTTGGTCCAGCCACCCGAACTGTGACAGATGCTTGAAGCACAGGACAAGTTTACAATTCCCAGCCAAACCCAGAGCAAAAGGAATGAATAGCCCATAGAAGGTGAACTTGAACTCACGATCCAATCCCCATTTAAATGTTGTAACTCAATCCATGGTCTGTGTTCACTCCAGGGTTACTTATTTCCTCTGCCTAGATTTCATTTTGATGCCAGATTTTTCCGGATCTGTTTTCTTAAGAGCAGAAGGTCTTGATCCCAAAGCTCTGGGGCCATCACACTGCTCCCTGTGGAAGTGGGGTGAGGGAGGCCAGCTGCAGGCCACCTTCCATTCCAACACTGTGGGAGGCCTGCGTGGAAAACCTCTAGCCCCTGCTACTCAGGGGAGGTGTAGGCAGCAGGAGGCTTCCACCCATCCCTTCAACAATCCACGGAGAAGCTCTAGCAGAGGTCAGGAGGGAGGAGGGAAAGGAAATGCCAATCAACTCATCAAAGCCCCACCTTCCTGTGGCTTCCAGGCCAGGAGCTTAGCTTGAGTATCCTTGACCCACCCGCAGGGGCCCAGGGGAAGGGCAGGCAGGGAAGTGCATTTGGTAATGATTCTGGATTTCCTGTTTTCCTTCTGTCCAGGGGGCTTGGGGATATGCTAACTCACATTAGATGTGTACACATGCATACTACATTTCTTCTTGTCTCAACTCCTGCTCCTTGCCCTCCTCCTTTTCCTTCTCCTCTTCTTCCCCTGCTTTCACCTCCCTTTTTGCTAGTTTTTTCTTTCCTCTTCTAGAGTTTATTTGGGTTCTTTGTTAATTGATGTAATAAAGCAAAAGAGAAAGCCTTCCGCTCCCATGCCCCTCCCCCTGAAAATGTGTAGAAAGGAACAGAGAGGGACCAGGAGAGGCCAGCAGTGGGCCCCAGCTGGAGTTCCTGAGTTTGTCTTGCGAGCCTTGGAGACTGCATATACGCAATGGTAAAGAGGCTCAAACATTGATTCAGTGCTTACTGCCTGCATGGGGCAGGAAGGCACAAATGTGCAATCTTGGGCGGGAGAGAGGGTTCTGTGGGTAAAGCACTTGCTGTACTCGTGTGAGGACCTGATTCCCCATGTAAAGCCAGATGTGGTAGTGTAATCCCCACATCTGTAATCCCAGCTCTTCCCAGAGAAGGTGGGAGGTAGGGAGAATAGCGGGAAGCCAGTGAGCCAGTGGTCTATGCCGTGGTGAACAGTAAAAGCCCCTGGCTCAAAAACATGGTGGAAGGGGAGAACAAATGCTTGAGGTTGTCCTCTGACCTCCATATGTATGCTATGGCACGTACCCCTTACACATGCCCATGCACATATGTACATCATACACATACATGTATGCACCTGTCATATAAATACACACAGAGATGAAACAATAAAGAAAGAAGCTTGAGAAGGGGAGAGAGAAAAAATAGCACATGGATAGGAGGAAGAGGGAGAGGGGCAAAGGAATATGAAAAGGGAGGAGAGGTAGCCTGAGGGGGAGGGGAAGGACCAGGGGTCAAAAATCCTTTGGCTCATGTTTCTCTTGCAAGCAGTATTGGGTTGTTTTAAACATTCAGGACATCTGTCGCTAACTAACCCAGTGTATAATAAACCTGGGCGTCCAGCCCGCTGCATGCTGTCCTGGGTCTGCAGCCTTCTTACCATACCAGGTAGTGCTGGACCCTGGTATGGTAAGAGTGCATCCCCTCTTTGCACCTTGAGCTCAAAGTCCTAGATGCAAGAGGACTGGGGCACAGAAGCCATCCCAATCAGACCACCCTGCCCTCTTCATGTTCCATGAACGCTTTGATCCCTTCAAGGGGGATGCTAGAACCTTTCCTCCCAACACCTTTCAATGTCCCACAACTCCCTGAGCCTTGACGCACTGTCCTTTACTTGGAAAGAGCAGGAGTGAGGCATTCTGGAAATGGGATGAATTGGGTTTGGGCCTCATGGCTCGGGCTTTACCTACCATGTGTGTCGGGGAGGTAGCCGCAAGAAGGACACAGAGTGGCTTACAACTGCTGGTCATGGAGCCTGGCTTGGGGTGGGGTGGGGTGTTGTGCTAGCCCCATATCCAGGGCCATAATGTGGTCAGCCTTGCAGACTTTATTGGCTCTGATAGATAGATCAACCCAAGGCCAAGCTTCCTGCCTTACTCTGCCCATACCTCAGGAGTCTCAAGCTGGGTGGAGAGACTGGGAACACTTTGTTGGCCTTTCCTGTCTCTTCTCATCCATTGTTCCAAGAGTGAGGCTGTAAAAGTTCTCAAAGATGTCGGGAATACTGACATTGCTTGAGAAATGTCCACCTGCCTGGCCATTTCCCCAGCTCCCCTTCTTACTTGTAATGTTGACATGGGCTCTCACAACATCATCCAGACAGAGCTTGAACTCACTCTGGAGGTCAGCAATGCTTTGAACTGATTTCCTACCACAGTTTTCTGGCCAGTATCACAGGCTGATACCACCAGGCCCCACGACGGAGGGGCTTTAGATTTGCGTGTGCAGGATTTTAGGTGCTGACGGAGCCAGTGCAGGCCAAGGCTCTGGGAGCAGAGAGCAAGCAGGAGGGCCGAAAGCACTCTGAGGAAGGGAGAGAGATGTTCCCATCAGGTTGGAGCATGACCTGGAGTCCTCTGCCCCCACCTCGAGCTGGACAGTGTGGCGATGTTTCTGCAAACAAATGGCTCCTGAGGGGTCCCTGCGGTACACACCTGGAACTTGCAGCCTGGAGAAGCCCAGCCACGCTGAGTGGAAAGGCATCTCCTTTAAGCCCTAGATTAGTGGTTCTCAACCTGGGAGTCATGACCCCCAATAGGGGCTCACATGCCAGCTACTGCGCATATCAGATATTTACATTATGATTCATAACAGTAGCAAGATTACAGTTTTGAAGTAGCAACCAAAATAATGTTATGGTTGGCGGGTCACCAGAGGGTGAGGAGCTGCATTAAAGGGGCACAGCGTTAGAAAGGTTGAGAACCACTGCCTGGGTTTTCTCCAGGAATAAACGGGTCTCTATGTTATCATTAAAAACAATGTGTATATATGCATATGTAACAGTTGTTCAACTCAATAGATGGGACAAGGGTTGCATCTGACTGTGATGGCTGTCTTTGGATCCCTTTCCCTTAACTAGGCTGTCTTGCCCAGCCACAGTGGGAGAAGACGCACCTAGTCCTTCTGCAACTTGATATGCCAAAGTGGGTTGATATCCATGGAAGGCCTCCCCTTCTCTAAGGAGGAAGGGAGGATGGGGGGAGGGGAGATGAGAGGGAGGGACTGGGAGGAGAGGAGGGAGGGGAAGATGCATTCAGGATGTAAAGTAAAATTTAAAAATACTGTTAAAAAAATAATGTGTATGGTGTGTGTGTGTGTGTATGTGTGTGTGTGTGTGTGTGAGTGACGGCTAGAGGTCAATGTTGGACGTCTTCCTCGACCTTTCTTCACTTTTCTGAGACAGACTTTTGTTCTGGCCACTGCACCCCAGCCATTTTCCTCCCAGTGCTAGGATTGCAGGAACTGTCACCACCCACCCCTGGCTTTCCACCTGGGTGTTGGGATTCAAACTCAGGTCTTTATGTATGAAATTTACAGACTGAGCATCTCCCCAGGCCCTTCGGGTACCTCCTAACCTAGCCTTTGTTCCTCTCAATTTGCCATCCACTCAAAGTGCCACGTAGTTTCTGCTCCAACCTTGCATAAAGGGTCATTATATTTGATCATTTTTACTAGGCAAAGAATGTGTTTGAAATGTGATTACATCTCAATGTATCATTATACACACACACACACACACACACACACACACACACATTCTCATGGATATATGTGTACACATATACACACATATACATTATATAAACCTTTAGCATATATACATATATATTATATATAATATACAGAGGCACGTAGTCTTTACATAAAATGATATCTGGTTCCCCTAGTAAAGTGACCAGGTCATTCTGATTTACCCAGGACTGTCTTCATTTTAAAATAAACCTTGTCTTTCTCAGACCTAAACAAATTGGAAAAGCCAATTACCCTGGAGCCAGGCCTGGCATCTGTCACCTCCTGACCCCAGGATGACACTGTAAATGAGGCAGTGTTTTTGCAGATACAGGAATGGAGATGTTCAGGGCGCTGTTGGAGGTGACGTACTTGGTAGCTCTTGGGCTAAAAGCCATGCTCATGTGTTTTCCACAAGGACACAGTGGATCTTGCAGATACAGACAACTACAGCCCTGCAGTTGGGGACTATAGCCCCCAACTATAGCCCAAATGACTGACAATGCTTACCCAATGTTGGAAACAATCATCTTCAGAGGGCAAGACAGAGGCCTGGGAGAGGGGAACTTTCTAGATGGTTCATCCTGGCTGGGTTCCCACAGCTCATGGGTCTCCAGTTTTGGCTTCTAAGCAGGATCAGGACTTGTCTCCAGCCACCTGGCATCCCTGAGTCCCTCCACATTCTCTAGAGTTCTAGCCTCCTTGCTACCCTCAGCCACACAAAGGTCTAGCCAGAGGAACTGCTGTGGGTGGATGGGGGGGGGGTAAAAGCGACCCCAGAGTGTCTCCTCCAGGCTGCAGACTAGACTGCCCCTCCAGCTGACTCCTCCTACCCGCAGTGTACCCTCTTCTCCTCAGAAGGTTCCAAACAGGTTCTCCTGGCCCATCTGCCAGACCTGCTTGGGGCCATTGAGCCTAGCCAGGAGCAGACAAACAGAAAGACAGGAGAACTAATTGCTATTTTCTCTTGTGCAGTCCTTTTAGCCCTGCCAAACGAGGATTCTCATGCTGTAGGGGACCCTAATCCTGTGCTGATACCTGGAGGTGTCCCAGACACTGAATCCTTCTTGCTCATGATCATGGGCCTGCTTCCAAAACCTGTCCCCTTCCAGGATTGTCCCACCCCCACCCCCCAAGCCCCGCAGTGCTCCCCTGAGCCTTCCAGTTCAGGTTTCTAGGATGCCACTTAGACAAAGGGGAGAATAGGTTTTTACCTGAGGCCTGCCAAAGCTAAAGAGATAGGAAACCAGGCCAGGCCGTTCCATCCCCAGAGGACAGTGAGAGCAGGGGACCTTTGGGG
Source organism: Mus minutoides (assembly GCA_902729485.2). NCBI lineage: Eukaryota > Metazoa > Chordata > Mammalia > Rodentia > Muridae > Mus > Mus minutoides. The sequence continues at coordinate 985,865 of LR750057.1, forward strand.
GAGTTTCTCACTTTCTAAACAGAGATCTGGAGTAGAGACTTCCCTGAGGACAGAGGCCTGTCTCCCTCGAGCTTCATGCCATCCATGAGAGATAAGCGAGAGTTACTGAGAATAAGAAAGCAGTTGTGGTCAGCTTTGGGGACAATTCTCCCAGGCCACTGGGTCCCTTTCTGAGAGGGAAAAGGAGGCCTTTGCCTGTTGCCTGTGCAGCTCAGCACCCCCTCCGCAGCCCCACTCTGCCCTCCATCCTGTTCCCATTGAAATAATCACTGGGTAAGGCCCAGCCTGGTTGTGTTGCCATGACAACCGCTCTAATTTCTTTTAATCCCAGTGTTCCTTCCTAAAGCGACCTCCCCCAGCACCCACCCCCACCCCCACCCCCACCCCAAACCCCTTGCAATGTGTTTGAATTGTAATGACTCCTGGGTTCTCAATAGGTAATGACCGCGTGTGGGGAGCCAGTGTTGGCCTGCCTCCATCCCCAAAGCTGCTTGCCCAGAGGCACCAGGCAGGGCTCTGCCCCCACCCCCCACCCCCAGCACGAGTCCTGGAGAAACCCTGGGCAGGCTGGGGTAGGGTCTTGCTCATGGGGTGTGTGGCCTCCTCAGTGCTAATGAAGACAGAGGCCTGAGGGGCCTGAAGGGCTAGTCTCTGTGAGGTTCATGCTCTGAGGTCAGTTGATGGCATGTGGCTCCCAACCGCATCTTCTCTCTCATCTTGAAGGGAATTCATGCACCACCGCCTGCTCTGTCCCCAGGCAGTCATGCTACTCAATGCCTCGGGGTTGTCCCCCCCCTCCACTGTAGCTCGCCCACCTCCCAGCATTCCTGAGACAGACAGGACTCCCGACAATATACACAGCTCCAAGGAAGTCTTTCTGGCAAGACGCAGTATTTGACGATGTTATTTATTAATAAAATCAGGGTCCTAAGAAGTTTAAAGAAATAAATGTAACTGTAGAGATCCAGAAGCTATCACTTAAACAAAAATATAGCTCAGTGGATAAAGCTCTTGCCTCACAACTGTGGGAATCGATGTAGGGAGAGCATTGGTAATCCCTGGGCTACTCTGGTGAGGTAGAAACAGGAAACTCCTGAGCCAGTTAACAAGAGACCCTCCCTGCCTCTCTGACCTCCACGTGTTCATCATGAGGCATGCCCAACGGCACCACTCACACAGGTATCAGGAGGCACGTGGATGGGTGGGTAGAAGGCACACACACACACACACACACACACACACACACACACGTGCACACTCATGCGCGTGCACACACACAAGCACATGCACATGCATAGGAAGGAAGGGAAGAAAAAAAAAAGTGTCCAGAGTCCCACATAATCCCAGAGTTCACACCCTTTCGCAGGAGACTCAGCTGTGCCCCCTGAGCAGCCAGCAGGCCACAGCCTTGCAGGCACCCTGGAATCCTCACTTACCCATCCCCCCCCCCCAACCCCCTGCATGTTCCAGCTTGCTTGTGCTTGCTTTTCTCACTGGCTCCGATGCCAGCAGCCTCTCTACTAACCACGGAGCAGCGGAGCAGTCCGGGGCAGCCCTGTCCTCTCCCGAAAGAGCTTTCCTGGGAGATGGAAATGCCCCAGTCTGTGCTACCCAGTGTATTACAGAGCCCTTCCCCCACGAGGGTTCACTTCGCCAGCCATATGAGTGAGTTGAAATGTGGTTAGGGCAACCAAAAAGGGAACTTTCAATGGTATTTGACATTTGTAAAAATTTTAATAGCTGCATTACCTTGGCAGCCACCATACTGGATAACAGAATGCTCCATTGTGAGGTGTGGGCTCTGGACTTTACATGGCCTCTCACTGGGTAGACAATGCAGACCTGAGTGCAGACAGCCTTGGACCTGCTTCCTGGAATATCTTGTCCCCAGAGACCTGCACTCAGGAAACCCATCTTCCCGGTCTATGCACGTTCTATCTCTCTAGCTGCTGTTCTTCAGTGGACTGCTGAGAAGTGAGAAGAGACTCAAGCCATTTGCCTATGTCTAGGGGAGATAACTTCATCAGAGGGCCTGAGGTCCAATGCAGGAACCCTCACCAGAAAGGGGAAGGTGTGTGGGCAGCTTGTCCAGGCAAGGTGGTACACACTTGTGATCCCAGCTTTGGGAAGGTGGAGATAGGAAGATTCTCGTGGGTTCCTGGTGAGCTAGCCTAGCCTACTTCTTTCTATGAGAGACGCTGTCTCAAAAACAAAACAAAACAACAAACAACCCCCCCCCCAAAACAAAACCCATAGGTGGGTAGTGCCTGAAGAATGAATGTCAGCTAAGGTTGACCTCCACTTGCATGCAATGAGCATATATGTACAGCTTCCTGCACACACGTGAGCACCTCTAAACACACACACACACACACACACACACACACACACACACACACACAGCCTAAAATCTGACCAAGGCCTGAAAGAATTCACACAGTCTTGGGGACGTAAGTTCCACTGAGTTCACAGGGCCACCAGAAGCCATCAGGTGCCAGCCCAGACAGCTCATTCCTTCCCAGGGATTCCAGCAGACAGGTTTTGGTTGGCGGACCCATGTTGCAGAGTCCCTTGGTCCCCATCTGTTCCTTCCCTGGCTCTCCCAGGCCACGCTTCCCCTTCTCACACTGAAATATTAGATGTTCAGTTGGGAGTCCAGCAGCAAAATATTTCTGAAATTGTGTGTGCATTTTTTTCCCTTCTAATTTAATGTGCCAGACAAGCCTCCCTGTAATTAAAACCAGAAAGGGACCAGACTTAGACAGAGATTTGAAGGCTGTAAAATTCTAGGACAGGTTTATGTAAAGCAATTAAAAAGGGAGTTAAAAATTGTTAAAAAATTAAACACTAATTACTTTTTTTCCCCCTCCTCTCATTTCTGCCGAGTTGTTCTGGCCATGGAGCTCGAAGAAAGATATAAAGTGGGGGGTGGGGGGGGTTGCTTCATTGTTGTAAATCATGATCAACCAAAGCTTCTCCAAATTTTGCAGCCGATCCCATCTGCTGTCAATTAGCCTAAATCATGCCTTTTCAATTAGAGTGGCTTAGAGAAGTCTGGTAGCGAAATGTGCATGGTGTGTGCGTGTGTATGTGTGTGTGTGTGTGTGTGTGTGTGTGTGTGTGTGTGTGTGTGTGGTGTGCCATGAGGTGATTGTGGGGAATGGGAGAGGGGTAAAATATGATTTCAAGCTGCGAAGTGGAAATATCTTTTAAAAGGTGTGTTCCTAGTTTAGTGTTTTCCATATAAAAACGGGCTATTATTTGCCATGCTGTGGGAGAACAGGGAAGGGTGGAGGTAAAGTTGAGGAGGTGAGCCATGCACGGAGCTGGAGCCCAGCTCCGTCTGAGCTAGGTGCGTGCCCAATACCCAGGGTTCTGGGTGGAGGCTGTCTAGGAGGGTGTTCTGAGACCACTGGGCTGTGAAGAGTCCAAGTTGGGGCAGAAGAGGTGACTACAGCAGAAGGGACTTGGGATATCCGCATGGGCACAGTGCTTCTTTCTTAGAGATGGTGTGCGATGAGTAATGGAACCTGTGACTTAGAGAAAGTCTATACTGTGATGGGAAGATTCTACATCCTTGTGAAGGCTAGTGAGGATGGAGTGAGGTTAAGGTGCCCTTGTCACTTAAAATGTTCCTTCAGTATCCGAGAAGGTCGAGGCATAGCCCCAGCAGGGGTAAAGGAGCTTCCAGTCTCTGAGGACTTTTTATGGGGGCCTCTGTCTCTCTCTCTCTCTCTCTCTCTCTCTCTCTCTCTCTCTCTCTCTCTCGGCAGATGTCAAGTTCACCTACAAGCCGAAGTAGTTTTCCCACGGACAGGTGTTTCTGTGGTTCCATCTTTGCCCTGGCTGCTTCAGTACCACCTATGGCCCCCCAGACCTATGGTGCTCCCTAGCTCCTGGCTTCTCGGCAAATATTGAGGTGGACTACACCTAACAGACAGATGAAGCTGTAGGTGGTAGTCTGTGTGATTAAGACACACCTGTCTTTCCTAGCCCTGGTAGAGGAATTTGTGTCATGCTTAGCTGGAGGAAGAGGTGGAAGGTGAACACATCGTGTGCAGATATGATTGATGCTTGGACTTCCAGCTCCTCCTCTTCTGCCTGCCTTGAGTCGCTTGCCCGTCGGAAAACCTGCTCCTAGGCTGAGGGTGAGAGGAGGCAGTGCAGGCAGGCCTGATCGTAGGACCTGGGTCTTTCAGAGTCAGGTCCACGGTGATATTAATGATAGGAATGAGAGCTTTGATGAATGGAACTTTTAGGGTATCCGAGCAACCAGCCTCAACCCTTTACCTATATAATTCCTTTTTTTCAGTCACCTACTCGGGATCATAAGAACCCAGACCGTATCTGAGCTGGCTTGCAAGTCTGGAACCCTCACAGTGAGTGGCCTCCAATAAGTATAAGTTCTATGGCTACGGCTACGTGTGATTAACCTTTATTTTGAACATGATTGGATTTGGAGTTGCCCAGGAGACAGACTTCTGGGTTTTTGTGAGGCTTTTTCAGAGAGGTTTAACTGAGGAAGGAAGGCATGGTCTGAAGGTGGGTGGTACCGTCCCGGAAGCTGGGGTGTCGTTCTGAATAGAGAGGAGTGGGGTGGGCAGCAGAGAATGCAAGCTCCCAGCATCTTTCTGTCCACAGACACAAGGCGATCAGCCTTTGTCACACCTCTGCCGCCATGACATGGTGGGCTGTGTCCCTTCTTACACCGAGAGCCAAACCAAGCCTGCCTTTCTTTAGTGTCTTCTGTCAGGCATCTGTTCACAGCGAGGAGAAATGAACTAACACACTGTGCTTCCAAATCCGGCTTTGGGGGGAAGGTGTCTGTCGGTGGAGAAGAGGCACCCTCGGAATTATTTACCGATGGTTTGGGTGGAATTGATGCTGTACCAGCTTTGGAGTTGGTGGATCCGGATACACGTCCTTGCTGTGTACCTGCTGGATATACAGCAACCATCACCTTGGCCCATCTGCAAAAAAAAAAAGTGGGGGAGTTTCACCCTAAACCCCCTGGATAGCTGATGTTTTCCATGTACCATGAGTGCCTGGCTGGAGACACTTTGTCAACACTGGGCTCCAGGGATTCCTTGCTGGTGGCCTAGTTCCACGCAGCTTGACCTGGTTTTCCCCCTAGATCATAGTTTGCGACTTTCTTCATGATATGGTTGTAGGCCTTTTGAAGCGATCTACCCTAAACAAACCATGAGCAGGATGTCTTCCACGGAGCAGGACCACACCCTTAAGGGTTAGGCCAGTGTCCCCCATCCAGGAACTCCCAACTATTCTGAAGTTCCTTCTCCCAGAGAAAGATCACCTGGGGCCTCTGAGGACTCCAGCCTTCTGCAGTGGTTGGAAAGAAAAGTAGACGCTAACCCAGCCTGTGTTCTCAGACCATGCCTCCTTCAGGATGTCTGATGACCTCCTGGAGAGCCCAGAGGAAGGAAGGGCCTCCTGCCTTGGTGTAGAGTAGCCCTGCCCCTCTCCAAGCAGGACGACCTTACTCTGAGCCCCTTTAATCCGACAGCTGAGTGCATTGAGCTGGGACCAGGCCCCAGAGGCAGGCTTTTTTGTGCCAGGCACTGGCGTTCTCCGTCCTCTCTGGGTGGTAGGGAGGTGGCTGCCTGGCACCTCAGAGTTGGCAGAAGATGGGAAATGAAACATGGAGGCACAGGCTTCAGCCGGTTGCCCATTCCTTGGCGGGACCTCTGTTGGTCTGAGCCCATCGGGTGAAGGCAGGTTGGCGAAGCTGAGACCAACTGCCTGCATTTCAAGCTTCATGCTAGCTCCTGGCACCCTGTTTCTCTCTAACTCCCAGTAACCCATTTCTCAGTCCTGCCCATCGTCCCTTAGAATAACTAGAAAAGCTTTTCTTTCCATAGGAGATTCGGCAGAAGGTGGCTCTGTAGGAGACAGCATTGGGGTCAGATGAACCAATTGCAGTATTCTGTGCAGCCACTTGGATGGGGTGGCCTGGAAAGCGTTACTGACCTTCAGTTTCCTCATTTGTAGATGGAGGGAAAATCCTCTAGCATGCTCCCGGAGAACTGCAATAATGCTACCGAATCTGTAGCCCAGAGCCTAGCACTCTGATCAGCCAAGAGGAAAGGCATATGTTACCTCGTATGTCATGAGCCTCTACACGCTAGGCTGTGTGCCCACTACCTCAGAGCCTTCGTTCTTTGGAGCCACCTTGGCGATGAGTGACCTGAGGGTGTCTGTCCTCTTATTGGAAGAAGCCTGCCTAGGCTCAGCCAACTCATTCTGGAGTCCCTGATGAATGAGTCACGGGACTAGGCTGGCAATCAGACATCTCGCTGTTGACCACTGTTCCTGGCAGCAGCTGAGACCAGAAGGTGACCCACTATCCTGTGAACAGACACATTTACTGGAAATAGTTGAGACTTAACATGACCATGGGAAAGATGACCCAGCCAAAAGGAAATCTCACCCTCCACAGCCCTGCCTGCCAACGGTACACTCCTGAGCCTGTCTTTCAGGTTTGCATACTGATTGTCTCCAGTGATACAAACTCCATCAAATAAGACCCTCAAATGCCAGCCTCCTGGTTCTAGAGAATCTGCTACCAGCCCAAGGGACAGGACCTGAAGACCCTTTTGATTTATCAGGGAGAATACCCCTGGACGAACTTGTGTGAGTTTCTGTCTAGTCAGGCCGCATCAAATGGAGCTAGCAGAGGTAAACTTTAGGTTCTAGACTCTACTGCAAGCAATAGCTCCCTTCCACCTCCCGGCTTAGTCTGCCAGTGGGCTTTTCATGAGTGGGAGAGCGAGTTAATCTGCTGTCACTCCAGGCTGCCTTATCTACATCTGTGAATCCCCCTTTTCTGGCTTCGAGCTGTATGGTATACAATGCCCCATCAATCTGTTTGAATTTTTAAACTTGAACTGTGTGCATGTGAGTATGCAGATGTGTGCATCTATGCACAAGTGCAGAGGCTAGAGGAACAGGTCCAATGTCTTATACTATCGATTCTGCCTTGAGTCAGAGTCCTCACTGACGGAGGAGTTAGGCTGGCAGCCAGCAGCCAGCAGTCCCAGTGATCTTTTGTCTCCGCTCCCCACAGCCACGGGGTTACCTGTGCACATGACAACACCCTGGTTTTATGTGGGTTCTTATGTTTTTTCTCAGCAAGTGCTTTTAACCACTGGTCCATCACTGCAGACCCTGAATTTTTGGAGAGTGGGGATTGGGATAGAATCTCAGATAGTCCAGGCTGGCCTTAAACTCGCTCTGTAACCAAAGATGACTTGGAACTTGTAACCCTCCTAACTCTACCCGCTAAGTGTCAGGATTTCAGTCATGTGCTCTAGTGATGCCCACTTTATGTGATGCTGGGGACTGGACCCAGGGCTCAAGACAAGCTAGGCAGGCACTGAACCAATAAAGCTACATCTCCAGCCCCAGTCCACCCGCGTCCTTAAACGTCTCCCTCCCCAGTCCCAGGGCTCCTTGAAGGCACAGGGTGTTTGTTTGTTTCAGGTAACTACAGGACCCTTGACTGATGGGAAAGGGTCCCTGTACACACCCATTGGATGGATACGTGCTAGAGACTAAGCTGAGAGATTACTTTGCTAGACACAGAACGGTTTTAAGAGGTCCCTGGTCTTCTGAATGTCCTTAAGGTGTTCCAGGCTCGTAACATATCCTGAACTTGCTGAGTGTGTTTTGGGGTGTCTATGAGTTTTGCCTATGCTGGGAAGCATGAGGTGGATGGAGCAGTTCCATTCTGAGAGATGTTCTGTGTGCCCCACGAGAGGAACCCCGAACTGACAGAAAGTGAGAAGCCACTGACAGCCCAAACATAAGCTGCCTTGCCTTGGTGGGTGGCTGGCTGGTGGGTGGGTGTGAGGTAACTAGCTCAGGAGAAGCTGCAGTGACTCTGTGGGGGAGGGGTGCGTGGGAGGGGAGCCACACCTACCCACTCGTCCAGCAGGAATCAGCTCCTGGCTTGGTCAAAGCATGAGAGTGACCAGGTCCTGGGGACACAAACATTACTTGGGAGTCAAAAACCCGAGTTATTCATCATTGGGGACCTCCCCCCGGCAGGACCCACAGCCTTTGGGATTGTGTATTCCAAAGTGGAAGATTTGAGGTAATTTCTCTTTGGAGGAACAGCCAGTGGGACACCAGAGCAATTGTAGAAGCCTAACGACTCTCAGGATGATAATCCTGGCTTCACTGACCATGTGCCTTTATGCCAGCCACTCAGGGTCTCTGAATCTGTCCTATTGCAAATGAGTAACCGTGCCTCTCAGAACCACTAGAGTTATGATAGCCCTGAGGTCTCAGGACGGCTGTTCAGAGGTATCTTCCCCCAAACACTGGAAGAAGTCCTCCGGGGCTGTTGGAGTGGTACCCAGCAGGGGTCATGTGAGCACCACCCTGAAGTTCCTCACTGCTTCCCTTTAGTGGGATTGTCTAGCACTCTCTCTAGATCAAAACTTTGCTTTGTTTATTTGCTTTGGCTTCTGATGGATACAAAGGGCCTCGTGAGGGTGAGGGGTGAGGAGCCTTCTGATAGCTGGGCAAAAGTCCAGCACTGCTGGCCTGGACACTCCCTCAAGGAAGCAGAGGTTGTGGTGACCAGAGCACTGCATGTGACTTCTCTGCAGACAGATGGACATGAGGTTTGGCAAAGTTCCTGTGCCAATGACCTATCTAACTCCCATGGAACAGCCTGGTCCTGCCTCCAGGGGCGAGCTGGTCTGTTTGAGCTGGGCCAAGTCCTTGCTGAACCCGTGACAGAGTCTAGTCCCCAGTTGGTCTTGCCCGGGTCACAGCCATCCTGAAATACTATATAAGTCAATAGCAGCATCTCCCTAGGGCCTCCGACTTACTCCAGATCCTTTAAGTTAGAGCCCTGCTGATTGTTTTTTGAAGAAATAACAGCTTTATGCCTTCCAACCTGAGTATATACCACAAGGGAAGATATAGGAGAGATTGATGAGTAGATTAATATAAAAATATCAAGAACAAAAGGCCTATGTGATGTCATAGACTCTGAGTTACGCCCTTGGATCTTGCAATATAGTGTAGCAAGGCTCAGAGCCACTCGGCTAGTGTAGGAAATTAGGAGTCTCCAAGGCGTCTTAGCTTTGGGGATCCCACCCAAGAACATTACAGCCTACCCCACCCCACATTAAATGTAATTTCATAAGGGAAAGGGGAATGGAGAGAGTAATAACTTTTGGTTCATTCGAGAGTTAGGAAAAAAAATCTAACCTTGCGATTTCAGCTCTTTTTTTTTTTTCCTTATAATTGAGAATTGACTAACGGCCGTAGCAGACACTGCTATTTTGTAAATAGGTAACTTAAAATATGGAATGGGAATTAAAGGATCTTGTAGTTCTCTGTATTTGGGAGCCAACAGTTTTCTAAAAAAAAAAAAAAAAAAGAGTTTCAAGTGTTTCCATGGGCCCTTGAAAGCCTCCAGTTGTTGGCCACTGCCTGTGTCTTCTCAAAAATGATCTTACTAGAATCAGGCTGAGGTTTGCAAGTTTTGTGCAACAAGTGACTCGTGTTGTGTGTTTTGTGTGTGTGTGTGGTGTTCCTGTGCACATGTATATGAGGCGTGTGGGTGCATATGTTTGTTCCTGTGCATGTGTGTGTGTGCACATGTGTGTGTATATTCCTGTGCACGTGTGTATGAGGTATGTGTGTGTGTGTGTGTGTGTGTGTGCATGTGTGTATATTCCTGTGCTCATATGCATGAGGTTTGTGTGCCTGTGTGTTTGTTCCTGTGCACATGTGTATGAAGTATGTGCATATGTGTGTGTTCCTAGTCATATGTGTATGAGGTGTGTGTATGTATGAGGTGTGTGTGTGTATTCCTGTGCACATGTGTATGAGGTGTGTGTGTGTGTGTGTATGTGTGTATATTCCTGTGTACATATATATGAAGTGTGTGTGTGCATTGTTCTTGTACACATGTGTATGAATTCTGTATATGTGTGTGTTCCTAGTCATATGTGTATGAGCTGTGTGTATGTATGGGGTATGTGTGCATGTGTGTGTCCCTGTGCACATGTGTACGAGGTGTGTGTGCCTACATATGAATGAGTCTAGAAGACAACCCTAGGTCTATTTCTCAGGTACTGCCCAGCCTTTTCTGAGATAAGCTTTCTCACAGATCTAGAGTTAGCCAAGTAGGCTAGGCTGACTAACCAGCAAGCCCCAGGGACCCTCCTTTCTCCTGTATCTTCAGCCCTTGAAGTACAAGAGTGTACCATCTCTCTTACAGGTTCTGGGGATCAAACTCAAGTCTTTGTGCTTGTTTACTGAACAGTCTCTGCAGTTCCCCACTGTATGGCTTCTTCAAGCCTTACTTTCTCCATCTGTAAATGGGGCTAATTTGATCTTCTGATTTCTACAGTTGTTGGGAAGGTTAGCTGTGATAATGAAGGAAAGTTCATAGTCTAGGGCTTGATTCTCCTTATAATAGAGTTTTCTGGTTAAACATATTAGCATTAAAAATTCAAATGAACGAGACAGGTGGTTCTAGAATTTGGAAAACAAAACATTATTTGAATTCTGATGACTTTCTCCTATTCTCCAGTAAGAGCCTGAAAGCACAGATTTTAATATACACATATTGTAATTACAAAGGGTTTCTTTCACTAAGAATTCAGGATAATTTCACTCTGTTTTAGGTTTGCCTTTGAATGTTTTGTGATGAAAGGATTAAGTAAGAATTAATGATGTAAATAGTATCGGATGGAGGAAGGGAGGTTATTTGGTCTACTTGAAGTAACAAGTTTTTCCAACCTTTAGAAACATCTCCTTACCAGCAAATTAGCGTTAATTAGTGCAGTTTCTTATCAGATCCACAGAACCTCTTCTTGGCTACAGCCTCAGAAGGACCTTAAACTTAAAAATAACCCAGGAATTTCTACTTCTGCATCGATCTGGGACCCAGGGCCTTCTTCACCCTGAATAGTCTTCCTCACTAAGAACTGACCTCAGGATCTGTGAAAGGGAGATAGGGCTGGATGGACATCCTGGGATCTGGGATGGGGGTGGGGGGTTACCCCCCCCCCCAAGCACCTGATGAGCACAGACCTGCACGTGGTGTGAGTCATGCCGAATGACTCCAAGTAGTTTACCCAACATGGCACTTGGCAGGTTGTGCTTCTTGTCCTCCTAATTGGAAGGGCAAGACGGATTGATGGATGGGGTGCTGCAAGCTCGGAGATATGTGAACATCTCAGAATCCCGCTGGCCCCATGGTACTGCGTAAGTGCCAGTTTCTGTGTTGAGGCCATGTGTCTTGGTACACCCAGTGAACATTACATTCCTGGTTATGTGGGAAGCCTGGGGTGGGGGTGGGAATGAGGGAGGGCTCAGGATACCTAAATTCCAACTTGGGTTTCTGTTAATAATAAGCTGTGGGACATCAGCTAAGTCACTCTGGCTACGGATTAGCTGGGTTTATAGCGTGATGAATTCAGTAAGAATGATAGATTGGGGAAATTAGATGCTTTCAAAGAGTAAGCACTAAATGAATGAGGTTTTATTTGACCGTCTGGTTAAAAGAGTGGACGTGGGCTATGGAGACTAGTCCCACTCTGCAGCTTCCCAGATAATTAAACAAGCATGCCCAAGGTATCAATCAAAGGCTTATTTCAAGTCAGTTGTGCTGGGGGGTGAGGGGTGCTGCATCCCTGCCTCACTTTGTATCAGTGAACTGACTGAAGATCAAGAAAGTCTAAAGATGACACTAGGCCAAGGAGCAGAGCCGGCGTGTATGATGCAAGTGTCGGAGCCCTCAGTAATCTCTACAGATCCCAGTTTTCGGCCAAAGCCCACAAGATGGAAGACTTTCTGCTCTCGCTGTTCAATTTCATGTGGTTTCAAATTCAGAAGCGCGAGAAATAGATTAGAGAGCTCTCTGTTGGCAGCAGCTCACATGAAAGGGATCTGGAGGTTTCAGTTGACCACAAGCATAATATGATCCACCAGTGTGACTGTTGCTAAGAAAAGGGAAAAACTCATAGGCTGCCTGCCTTAATGGACAGATGGCATACAGATCGAGGAAGGTGACATTACAGGGTCTTCCAGCTGGAGCAAACCATGTCTACAGGAATATGTCCAGCCCTGAGTACCTCATTGATCAAGGACTACCCTTAGGGACATGCAATGGAGAAGGGAATGAAGACACCTCAGTGGACTCATGAGTATGCTGGGGATCAAGAGGATGCTTATCTCATCCCAGACAACCTGGAAATCAGCATCTCACATCTTCCCATGTAGTTAGTTGGATCATGTACTAACTGCAGGCTGATGAAGTTATGGCCATGGACAGAGTTGATAGGCTCCATCTCAAGCCAGTCCTGTCAGGTATCCTCATGATACCACATTGTGTTCTTTTCCTCTATTGTGCTATGGGCATGACAGAAAGACAAAAATCCAAGGAGCTGGATTTTGGGAATCATTCAGAATTCTGCTTGGAGGCCTTTTAGGGAATATCCATTTGGATGCATGAGAAGAATGAACCTATGACATCAGGTGTGGGGAGTATTTGTTACCGCATCGAGCACTGATAGCCCTAACTACTCACAGAGAGCTATAGATAAGACCAATGGCGGAAAAGGATGGTTATGTACTAACAAGCTGTGTGCTAGATTAACCCACAGAGCTACCACTCTGCTTTCTCAACTGCAAACCACTTAAGAGGATGGAAAATGATTTTATCCTCCTGGGGATCCACTGGGGAAATGGTTACCATCTCTGCCCTTGCTGGATGCATTCTCAGTGATAGTTTTTGCTTTAGGTGTTTTTGTTTGTTTGTTTGTTTGTTTTGTTTTGTTTTACAGTAGTCTAGTTAGGTCTCCCTCCCTTGATAGTTCTATGACCTTGGCCAAGCAACCTGACTGTTCTGGTCCTCTTTTCCTCTGTTTTATGAAATAGTTATGATGTTAACCATTTTAGCATTAGCAGGACCTATTGTTAACTCGTCTTCTTTCTATCACCCAGGGCTTGGTCCAGAAGCTACGCCATCCATACTCCAAACAACTCAGGAAGGCAATAAGACCTCAATTCTCCATCTGTGATGTCATGGTTGCTCTTGATCAGCAACTTGATTGGATCTAGACTCAGCTAATAGATGTGGTTTTGGGTAAGTCTGTGAAGGCCTTTCCAGGAAGAACTGACTGAGGGGGCAAGAACCTCCCTGGAGTGGGCGCATTTTCTTCCTGAGGCCCAGGTATAAAGCAGTCCTCAGGTGTTGGGGTGATGGTGGCATTTCTTTACTTGTTTGCTTCTTGCTGATACATTTGTGGACCCTGTCACAGTCACTGCTGCCACAATCCTTTGATGACATCAGAACCTAGCTCCTTCAGTCTTCCAACATAGCTTAAAAGCCAGAGAATGTCTAGTAATCCACCCAGCCTACAGCTCCATATTGGGACCACTGAGGCATCTAGCCTTTCCGACACGAACACAGCCACTTCCAATAAGAAGACACTCCCTTGTCCCTATTGTATAAACCTATTGCATAAATCCCCCTCAATATAAATTGCCTAAGATGCTGGGCATGGTGGCGCACGCATTTAATCCCAGCACTTGGGAGGCAGAGGCAGGCGGATTTCTGAGTTTGAGGCCAGCCTGGTCTACAGAGTGAGTTCCAGGACAGCCAGGGCTATATAGAGAAACCCTGTCTCAAAATAAATAAATAAATAAATAAATAAATAAATAAACAAACAAACAAACAAATAAATAAATAAATAGCGTAAGAAAAATACATTCTTTTTATTATGTTGATTTTTGTTCCTCTAAAGTGCCTTTGATGCAGTTGGAATGTCTGTGACATCAAAATTACCTTCCAGAGTGGCCTGGGAGTGGGGGCAGGCTAGTGGTGTTTGAGTAGAGAGAGGGTCAGCCTCTGTTTCTAGGAGAGGACCCAGCAGAAGCTATGATTGGTAGTTGGACAAGGAATGATCCTAGGCTCAAATAGAAGGCGGGTACCAGCTGGGGTAAAGGCAGTTGCCTGTATGCTGGCAATTAGAAGGTGCAGTGTCCCACGTGATCCTGGGGCTTGGGAAGAATTTCCATGGTAGCTGGTATTAAAAGAGTGGGGATTATCTCTCTTGAACAGATTAGTGCTGGTTATAGAAAGTCTATATGTTGTGCAAGAGTTCCCATAACCATGCTGCTATGTGGCCTTGCAGGTACCTAACCTTTCTGGGCTTCACTTTTTCCTTCTGGAGACTGGGAATAAGGCTGTATCTCCGGGATGAGATGATACAGGTCTGTGGATACCAAAGACTTTCAGTCTCATAGTGACAAGGTGTAGCACCAACATAGATATTCCTAGCTCAGTTTGCATGAGCTTCTCACTATGAGGCAAGGGGTACCTAGGGACCAGAAGTGTCTAAAAAGGTGTCTAGCAAAACCCCAAGGAGGCAGGAGCGAGAGTCTTTCTTGTAGGAGTAGTGATGACAAGGAGCAAATTCCAAGCGGACACCCTCAGGACACCAGCCCTCAAATGTGCAACCCTTACTTTACCTGGAGGTGGGAAGGTGATCCCACCCCCACACCGACAGGGTGGGTGAGAGATCTCAAGCAAAGGGAACGCAGACAACACCGATCTCATGTCATAACTCAGGGCTGGCTACAGTTAGTGAGGAGTTTCACATCCCGCAAAGACTGTTTCTGAAACTGACATGAGAGAATGCACCTTTTCTTTTATTTATTTATTTATTTATTTATTTATTTATTTATTTATTTGTTTATTCATTTATTTATTTATTTTCCTTTTGCCAATGAAATAATTAACCTGGGCTTTTCAAAGGCCACCACCCCACCCGCCCTGGCTGTTTCTATGGGTTGTGGGGAAGCTGGGTTGGCAAGGGGCTTGGCTGGTGACAGGAAGAGTGGACAGACAGTGACATGCTGAAAAAGGTGTTGAAGTCCCAGAGGGCACTGGGGAGCACCCCCTCCTCACTGACTTCTCGTCACTCCAGGTGAAATACGACTTAGCACGTCCCCAGGTCTCTTGAGCCACAGCTGGCTGTGCGTTTCCCACATGTGTTCAGTATTATCGGTGTTTTTGCAATAATAACTGTGGTCTTGAAAGGGGCTAAAATTAATTAAAATGCAGCACTCTGCCACATTTTACATTATGATCGCCAGAAGGCCTGGGTGGAAAAGCCCTCCTTTGGAAGGGGGTGGGTCATCTCATCCATCCCCCTGTCTCTGCCTGGGTTTTGTCTCAGGTCAGTCAGTCAGCCTTAGAAAATTACCAGCAAGGGAACATCTATGGTCTTACAGCTTGAACTTAGTTCTGCAAAGAAGGTCTTTCTTGGTCCTTCTACTGTAGTGAAAGAGGAAGGCGTCCCCAATAGTTGGATGTTGTGTTTGGGACTTGCAGAATGATGTAGGGACAGCTACAGGTTCTATCTTTCAAACCCAGCTACCTGAAGACCTTTCCTCAGCATCCTGTGGAGGAGCTGGAGAAGTGGCTCAATGGTTAAGAGTGCATGCTGACAAGTCCCTTCCAGTCGGCACCAGCACCAGGTTACCTAGGGCGCGGAGTCAGCAGACACCTCCACAGTCCCTAGAGGATCACTGGTGAATGGAACACAACATCTGTTCCAATCCAATCGCATGGGACCTGAGACAGCAGTGGGGAAGCAGAAGACTGGCTTGGCCAGGGCTACAAGTCCCTTCCAATTGGCACCAGCACAGGGTCACCGTGGGTGTGGAATCGGCAGACACCCCCATAGTCCCTAGAGGACTCTCCATCTTAGGATCACTGGTGAGTGGAACATAACATCTGTTCCAATCCAATTGTGATGGGCCTGTGACAGCAGGAACAAGGACACCAGAGCCCTTCCTAACCAAAGGCTTGGGTACCTTTTGATCAGTTTTGGTTTACCTTGGTTTCGAACAGACCAGACAGCTCCATGGTCCTCAAAGGAGACACCACTTCCAGGCACTGTAACATGCCCAGGATCTTAGGACAACAGGATCCCAGGATAACAGGAGCTGGGTCACACCAGTATTTCAGAGTCTCAGAGGAAGCTTGAATGCCAAAAACTCTGACACACCCAGAATCTCAGGTTCACGGGAGCCCACAATCAAAGGATCACAGAGAAAGCTGGACTCTGGGGAGTCCTGAATCAACTGGGATTATAGGAAGGACAGGCTCCAATCAGATATATTGAGAGCAGCAAGCACTTGAGATAATCAGATGGCAGGAGGCAAGGGTAAGAACAGAAGCAACAGAAACCAAGGTTACTTGGCATCATCAGAACCAAACTCTCCCAACATAGCAAGTCCTGGATACACCATCACACCAGAAAAGCAAGACATGGATCTAAAGCCACTTCTCATGATGACGATGGAGGACTTTAAGAAGTAAATAGAGGAAAACACAGGTAAACAGCTAGAAGCCTTTAAAGAGGAAACACAAAAATCCCTTAGAGAGTTACAGGAAAACACTACCAAACAGGTAATGGAATTATCATCCAGGATCTAAAAATGGAACTAGAAACAATAAAGTAAACCCAAAGGGAGACAACTCAGGAGATAGAAACCCTAGGAAAGGAATCAGGAACCATAGATGTGAGCATCAGCAACAGAATACAAGAGATGGAAGCGAGAATCCCAGGTGCAGAAGATTCCATAGGGAACATGGACACAACAATCAAAGAAAATGCAAAATACAAAAAGATCCTAACTCAAAACATCCAGGAAATCCAGGACACAATGAGAAGACCAAACCTACGGATAATAGGAGTAGCTGAGAACGAACATTTTCAACTTAAAGGTCTAGCAAATATCTTCAACAAAATAATAGAAGAAAACTTCCCATACCTAAAGAAAGAGATGCCCATGAACATACAAGAAGACTATAGAACTCCAAATAGACAGCACCAGAAAAGAAATTCCTCTTGACACATAATAATCAGAACAACAAATGCACCAAATAAAGACAGAATATTAAAAGCAGTAAGGGGAAAATGTCAAGTAACATATAAAGGCAGGCCTATTAGAATTACTTCAGACTTCTCACCAGAGACTATGAAAGCCAGAAAATCCTGGAAAAATGTTATACAGACACTAAGAGAACACAAATGCCAGCCTAGGCTACTATACCCAGCAAAACTTTCAATTACCATAGATGGAGAAACCAAAGTATTCCATGACAAAACCAAATTCACACAATATCTTTCCACGAATCCAGCCCTTCAAAGGATAATAACTGGAAAACACCAACACAAGGACAGAAACTACGCCCTAGAAAAAGCAAGAAAGTAATCCTTCAACAAACCTAAAAGAAGACAGCCACAAGAACAGAATCCCAGCTCTAACAACAAAAAATAACAGGAAGCAACAATTACTTTTCCTTAATATCTCTTAATATCAATGGACTCAATTCCCCAATAAAAAGACATAGACTAACAGACTGGCTACACAAACAGGACCCAACATTTTGCTGCTTACAGGAAACCCATCTCAGGGAAAAAGACAGACACTACCTCAGAGTGACAGGCTGGAAAACAATTTTCCAAGCAAATGGTCTGAAGAAACAAGCTGCAGTAGCCATTCTAATATAGAATAAAATTGACTTCCAACCCAGTTATCAAAAAAGACAAAGAGGGGCACTTCATACTCATCAAAGGTAAAATCTTCCAAGATGAACTCTCAATTCTGAATATCTATGCTCCAAATGCAAGGGCAGCCACATTCATTAAAGAAACTTTAGTAATGCTCAAAGCACACATTGCATCTCACACAATAATAGTGGGAGTATTCAAAACCCCACTCTCATCATTTAGACAGATCCTGGAAACAGAAACTAAACAGAGACACAGTGAAACTAACAGAAGTTATGAAACAAATGGATTTAGCAGATATCTATAGAACATTTTATCCTAAAATAAAAGAATATACCTTCTTCTCAGCACCTCATGGTACCTTCTCCAAGACTGACCATATAATAGATCACAAAAGAGGCCTCAACAGATACAAAAATATTGAAATTGCCCCATGCATCCTATCATATCACCATGGACTAAGGCTGATCTTCAATAACAGCATAAATAATAGAAAGACAACATTCACGTGGAAACTGAACAACACTCTCCTCAACGATACCTTGGTCAAGGAAGAAATAAAGAAAGAAATTAAAGACTTTTTAGAATTTAATGAAAATGAAGCCACAACATAGCCAAACTTATAGGACACAATGAAAGCATTCCTGAGAGGAAAACTCATAGCTCTGAGTGCCTCCAAAAAGAAACTAGAGAGAGCATACACTAGCAGCTTGACGGCACACCTAAAAGCTCTAGAACAAAAGGAAGCAAATTCACCCAAGAGGAGTAGAAGGCAAGAAATAATCAAACTTAGGGCTGAAATCAACCAAGTGGAAACAAAAAGAACAATTCAAAGAATCAACCAAACCAGGAGCTGGTTCTTTGAGAAAATCAACAGGATAGATAAACCCTTAGCCAGACTCACTAGAGGGCACAGGGACAGCATCCTAATTAACAAAATCAGAAATGAAAAGGGAGACATAACAACAGATCCTAAGGAAATCCAAAACACCATCAGATCCTTCTACAAAAGACTATACTCAACAAAACTGGAAAACCTGGATGAAATGGACAAATTTCTAGACAGATACCAGGTACCAAAGTTAAATCAGGATCAGGTTAATGACCTAAACAGTCCTATATCCCCAAAAGAAATAGAAGCAGTCATTATGAACTAACCAAAACCCCCAGAGCTCATGTCTCTAGCTGCATATGTAGCAGAAGATGGCCTAGTTGGCCATCATTGGGAAGAGAGGCCCCTTGGTCTTGCAAACTTTATATACCCCAGAACAGGGGAAACACCAGGGCGAAGAAGTGGGAGTGGGTGGGTAGGGGAGCGGGAAGGGGTGCTGGGGGAGGGAAAGTATAGGGGACTTTCGGGATAGCATTTGAAATGTAAATGAAGTAAATACCTAATAAAAAAGTGGGAAAAAAAGAATAAGAGAAGCGGGGTGGGGTGGGGGGAGCGCATGCTACTCCTGCAGAAGATCAGGGTTCCTTTCGTAGCACCCACATCTGCCAGCTCCCAACTGCTTTTAATTCTCGTTCTAGAGGATCCTACCTTCTACTGGTGCCTGTGGGCACATGCGCGCACACATGGTGCACATGTATATACACAGAGGCACACATATATTCCCCCACCCCCCCCCACACACATGCTCTCACACAATCACAGACACATAAAATAAAATCAATAAAAGAACACATTCCTTGGGTCAGAAGTGAGCGGCCCAGCGTTTGGTTTAGGGCAGGTTTCTCAAACTCAGTTTGGCGCTATTGATATTTGGGGCTGGATTTTTTTCCTGTTCAAAGGGGTTTTCTGCTCTGTTCCTCATAGAACGTTCAGCAGTGTCCCTGCCCTGTCTCCATTAAATGTCAAGCCTACCTCCATCACCCCTCTAGCCCAAAGTACACAAATGACAAATGTCCCTGGACATCGATAAATATCCTTGGTCCCTGGGGAGGCAAAATCGCATCCAGCCGAGAAGCTCTGGTCTAAGGAAAGTAGCTCTGGAATCTTGCCTGCCTCCTTGCCCCCCTCTAGGGCCTCCTATGTCCACTGCATGGGGGAATCCAAATTGGCATGACATGAGAGTGTGTCAGACTCACTCCTGAGCCAGGGAGTAGGTGACCAGCAATGATTAACATCCTCAGTTTTGTAGCTGATTCACTTTTTCAAACAAATTAGAGTAGGCACGAATATAGCCACATCCTTCTGCCTGCCCCATGCTTCAATGTGTCTTTCCCTAGGGGCAGAACTTGACCGCCACTCCCAGTTTGCCTTCAGCTGCAGCCTGTATGGGGTTAGCCTTACACCAGCATCCTGTGTGTTAGTGTGTGTGTGTGTTGCTGCAGATGCAATCCATGACTTCATGCATCCAAAGCAGGTGCTCAACCACTGAGCAACACCCCCAGTCACCTCCATGTCTACTCTCCTGGAACTTTACCTGCAAGAGAATCTGGACTCTATGTTCTGTTGGCTCCACTAGCCTGTCTTAGTTACTGTATTGCTGTATCTGTTGCTGTAAAGAAACACCATGACCAAGGTGACTTATAAAGGGAAGCATTTAATTAGAGGCTAGCTTATAGTTTCAGATGGTGAGTCCATAAGGTGGAAAACATGGCAGGAGGGGGTAGTGGGGAGAGAGAGACTGTGTCTGGGATGGGCTTTTGAAATCTCAAAGCTCATCTTCCGTGACACACCTCCTCCAACAAGGCCACACCTACTCCAACAAAGCCACACCCACTCCAACAAGGCCACACCCCTAATCCTTCCCAACAGTTCCAGCAGCCTTGGAGCAGTGGACAAAGCATTCAAACATATCCTATGAGACCATCCTCACATAAACCACCACATGGCCTCACCTTAGCTTTTCTTCCTCTTGTTGCATGTTCTGCAGACACTCGCCATCTTCTCTTGCTCTCCTTCCTCGTCACCTGTTTCTCTGAGCATGGCTGCCTCTTCCTCTGATTCACACTGCAGCTCACATCAGCCTTCTAAGCAAGGGCGAGTATGCCTTCCATGTGGCTCGCATATCCCCCTTCTCTCTCTACATCGCTCACGTCACTTACCTGCAACTGTGTGGATCTTGAATTCAGCTTACCAGAGAGAGAGTTCAGAAAAACCCCGAGGAAAGAGAAGGGGAATGGAAAGGGTGGCGTAGGGCAGGAGATTGTCAGAATATAAAGGCTTGGAAAAATCCCATAGCCCGAGGGGAGCTTCCGACCCTGCCCCTTAGAGGAGTCTCCTGGCAGGGAAGAGGCTTGTTGCTTGGGTCACCGCCCCCACTAGAGGAGGGTAGATGGTCTTGCTCCTTTCTACTAAAATTAAGTCCTTTGTTGAAGGCAGGACTGAGCTCCGACAGGGCTAGACTGTGTGTTCCTTAGCACAGGGGCCTGTAGATCTTCCTGTGACTCTTCCGTTTTTCTAGAACAGGGGCTGGTGCATGCGAGGTGCTCAGATAAGGCTGTGGAGAGACAAACACTTGTCATTTGAGGGGGATAAAGCTGACTAGATGACTGTCGCAAGACATCGAACTGTTTTCAGCCTGCAGGGCTTCCACACTTTGAACAGTTCAGATGTTCGACCCCCGGAGCTCGCTTTTTACAGTTGGCTGGGTAGGATCTTTCAGGCCTTCTATGTCAGTCACATGGGGTACCGGGGGGGGGGCAGGTCACCAAATCCCAAGGAATCCCAGAGGAGAAGGAAAACAGCACCATCAGGTGGGCCTGCTGAACCGGAATGGTTATCTGGTCTGGCAGAGCCAGCATCGTGGGTGGCCAAGAAAACCTCAGATATGGTGTTCCCAGAGGCTGGGGGTGGGAGATACTTGCCTTTCCCTTCAGTATGCCAGAGGACCCAGGCAGGAGCGGGCTTGTCACTTGAGTGGCTATCCTCTCAGAGCTCAGATTGGGGCCCAAGATTCTAAGGACGCAGCCCCATCCATGCCAAAGCCACTTTGTGCAGTAAGACAGAGAGCTTTCCGGGAAGACAGAGGTACTGTGGGTGGATGTCCCAGAGCCTTGTGGGTAAGGAGGGGCACGTGCAAAGCCCGTGTGAGGGAAGAGGGTCACAGGATCTATTTGAGGGAGATAAATGCCTGTCTCACAGGACTGGCATGTGTGCTTTAGTTTCTAGTCTCAGGAATGTGAGAAATAAAACTTCAGTTTCTTGCCTGTTTGCTTTTGAGATGGGGTTTCCCTTGTTGCATAGCTGAGGGTATCTTTGAACTTTTGATCTTCCTGCCTCCACCTCCTGGTGGTCAGTATTACAGGTGTGCAACACCACACCCAGTTATGGAGTGCTAAGGATCGAACCCTGGGTTTACCACAGGCTGGACAAGCACACTAATAACTGAGCTACCTCTGTGTGTTTGGAGAAAGAATCTCACCACGAAACCAGCTTAGGTCAGCCTTGAATGTGTGGTAATCCTCCCACCCCAGTGCTGGGGTTATCCTGTGTACCATCCCACCAGGATAACCTATATCGTCTTTAAAGCCCATTTTCACCAGGGAATTCCAGGCTCCCTTCCTCCTCTATCATTGGATACGGGGTAAGAAGGAGGCATGGGGTGTGGGACTCTGTGCTCTAACTGTACAGAATCATTTCTCCTCGTGGCACTTTTCTGAGACTACCACTGGCTTGCCTTGGCTCCTTCAGCTATCATCCTCTGCTAGTCACTGCTGACCTGGCATTTGCCTGTCACCAGAGTCCCTCCAGGGTCAAAGCATCTGTCTCTTTTCCTGGATGCTTCATCGGTCGCACCTCTAAATTCTTAGAACATCACCTCACTCTCTACTCTGGTTTCCCCAGCTGAGCAAATCTCTTTGCCTTTCTCTGAGAGTGGCTTCATTCTCCCAAATTTTTGTTATCTATTTCTAAAGCGTTCCTTGGTACCCTCCCCAGCTCAGAATTGATTATGTCTTTGATTTTTACCACACTTCTCTAATCAGTAGTGCCTCAACGTTAACTAGATGAAGAAATGCCACGTGAGAGAGGTAGAGGCTCAGTGCTCATCAACATTTCTCTGCCATCTTTGCTTTGGGGACTTTAATGTCTAGATCTCCCCAACCTCATGAGACACACGTACTCATTCCTGCTGGGCTGTCCCAGCTATGAGAACTAAGCTGTTGTCACCACCATGTCCCCTCCTCAAGGGCCCTAAGAGTACAATCGTGAACCTGTCAGGGTAGATGGTAGCATGTCTGTTCCTCTCCATGAGTGGGTCTGTTCTTGTCCATGGTCAGATCTCTTCATTGAGGATAAGAAGGAGGGGAGGCAAACTCAGCTCTGAGAGGAGTAGAAGGCTCTAAAGGTACATGGCACAAGCCACTAAAACCAAAGGAAGCCAGTTAGTCAGAGTGTGGTCAATACTGCTGCAGACTGGGTGCCGGAGTTGAATAGATCAGGATTGCTGGTCCCTCTGGTTACTCAGATATGTGTTCCCAGAGACTGGGGATGGGGGATACTTGCCTTTCCCTTCAGTCTGCCAGAGGTCCCAGGCATGAGTGGTCTTGTCACTTGAGTGGCTATCCTCTCAGAGCTCAGATTGGGGCCCAAGATTCTAAGGGCACAGCCCCATCCATGCTGAAGCCCCTTTAAGACAAAAAATAGGAAAAAACAAACAAGCAGAGCCCCCAAACACACACCCACATACACACGCACATGCACACACACACAAAACATGGAATCTTTTCTGTGTTGGCCAGCTACTTCTGGATGTGGGACCTCCTTTGGAGTATTTCTGGTTCTTAGAAACACATCTCGTTCCTGTCTGTCTTTTCTTTAAGTGGACATAGCAGTTATTAACATAAACTGCACAGATGTTCATAGCACCTTTAGGATACTGCCCCACCTGTCTTGATGTTCAATTAACGTGAATTCTCGTCCTTTCTTTGAGGAAGTTCATGGATAAGATCAGCTCTTCTCTTGATGGTCTTGAATATTGATTTAGCTCCCAAAGTTCACTGAAATGACCCTCTAAGAACTCAAGTCAAGCAAACATAGAGAACGGACCACTGAGACCCCCCCACCCCTGTCTTCCTTACCTCTGCTCCAGGGAAGAATGGATACTCACAGGTCTCATCTTGGCACCTACCCTCATAAAGTGTGACTCAGTCTCTTAGGATGCCCGGCAAACCTATCTCATCCTTGAAAGTCTCTCACTGGTAAGAAATGCTTCCTTATTCAGTATCAGTTTCTGTAGTTGATTGGCCCCTTTCCAGTGCTTACTGCCGTAGCTGCTCACCTGATTCAAGTACCGTACCACTTAAGGAAATGTCGAATCGAGTGCCTGCTTCTCTGTGAGCAGACCATCACTGAAACCAAAAAATCTGCAGGAAAGAGGATGGGGCGGGAGAGATGATGGGGCGAAACCTAAGCCCTGGAAGGAGGACTTCACAGGACAACCGTGTAGTGTCTTGACAGAAAGCTGAGGTTTGGGAATCTTTCTAAAGTCAATCTGCATCTCAGCTCTTGGGAACTTTGGGCTCAAGGTCACTTCAAGATCCTGCATGCTCTGGAAGCGAGAAGTGCTGGGATTTTAAGGGCAAGGTCAGCTGTATGAGAGAAAAATACCCTTGGTTCTAAGGCTTGGAAAGAGAACAGCCTGTGGACAGCAGAGCCTTTTGTATATACCAGCATTCCCTGTGGGGGTGGGACATCTGCTACTATGGCAAGTACATTGTACATTCCTACAAGGTGAGTCCCTGGCCGAGGAGCAAAGGATGTTAACGGCAGTCAATCTTTGGGGATTGAACTATCTTATGATTCACATGTTGGAGCTGACCAGAACTCAGAAGAGAAAATAAAATCTGAAATGGTGTCATTTCTTTATGCTTTAATGGCCTGTCCCTTGTCAGGAAGTGACTGGCCAGTTCTGCCACCTGTCAGTTCAAGAAGGCAGATTTTGTTTATTGTTCTTGGTTGGCCAATCCCAGAGAGGAGCCCAGGCAGAGGACCAGCTAAGGACAGCCCCTGGCTTTTTTTTTTTTTTTTTTTTTTTTTTTTTTTTTTTTTTTTTTTTTTTTTTTTTTTTTTTTTTTTTTTTTTTTTTTTTTTTAAGCTTCTTTACCTTCTTTGGGCTAAGTACAAGAGGCATCTGTACAAAGCTATACACCACAGGTGGAAGAGGCTCAACCAGGTACTGGGCTAAACAACACTTGTCAAAAGACTGAAAGACTATGTGTACTTCAGAAACCATTAACCCAATACCCTCATCTTTTAAAAGGAAATTTAAATTAATTTAATTTTTATTTATTTTTTCCATAGCATATATTTTGATCATGTCTTCCCTTTCCCCCAATTCCTCCTAGAGTCTCTCTCTCCCTACCCATCCAAGTTTGTGTTCTTTCTTTCTCTCTCTTAAAAAAAAAAAGAAAAGCAGCAAAATTCAAACAAACAAACAAACAAACTTCAATAAGAGAAAGATACAAAAACAAACCAAACAAAAAACTCACAGCAACAACAACAACAACAACAACAACAACAACAACAAGAAGGAGTCTGCTTTGTGCTGGCCAACTTCTCCTGGGTGTGGGGCCTGCTTTGGAGTGTGGTCAAGATGCCCAGTGACACTCTATTGGAGAAAGCTGACTTTCCTCTTTAACCAGAGCTGAACAATTTCAGGTAGCTTGGTCTCTGTCATCATTATTGTCATTGCTCTTTAAAATTCTATAGATGACCCAGCAACACAGACAAAGCAGTGCATGGATGTGTACATTGAATATTTAATCTCTCCTCTGTCACCAATGGCACCCTCTTCCTGGGGACAACTCTTAGGACAGACTAGTATGTTTGATTCTGGTCTTTTTCTGGGCATTTATTTTTTTTTTGTACACATAATGCATGTATACAGAATGTAGACTCATAAAATACGCATTCAGTTCACAGTAGGAGTCAGTTTGAGTAGCAGTCTTCTTTTAATATTCATAAATTAAAATCATAACCCCAAATTGGCAGTAATTAAAGCTGTAGTCTTAGGGCAGTGACGAAGTCCTGAGGATATAGATTTGGTGTCTTAAACAGACCCAAAGGAACAGCTCTTTTGTTTGTATTGCCATGTCAGGACACTACAAGAAGTCAGCAGTCTGCAGCCCGGAATAGATAGACATCACTGCAGGATAACTACATCAACACCTTGATATTGAACTTCCAATGTTCAGAATGCTAATAAACCTCTGTTATTTACAAGTCACTTAGCCTGTAGCATTTTGTTATAGCTTTGTAAGCTGACTAAGTCACAGGCTATATAGTTCTGCTGTTTTCCTATTCATATATATGAATACTTTATTCCTTCTTAGCTGTAGTATGATATTCCATAGGATGGCCATATGATATGCTATTTCACTATGCTACTGTGACCAGATGAGTAGAGTGCAACTTTTCACTGATGCCAAGATTACAATTGAGATTCAATTTAAAGCTTAGTATAGTGGCACACACTTTTAATCCAAGTACTCCAGAGACAGAGGCAGGCAGATCTCTATGAGTTTAAGGCTAGTCTGGTCTACATAGTTCTACATAGGTCAGGGAGGGCTATGTTCTGAGGCCCTGTTAGAGAGAGAGAGAGAGAGAGAGAGAGAGAGAGAGAGAGAGAGAGAGAGAATTTAATAGATACGTCATATATACATATTCATGTTTATATGTGTGTGACATGTATATGTATGTATGCATGCATATTCTGCAGTTGAGGGTAGATGTGTGTGTGTGCCATGGCATGATGTGGAGGTCTGATGACAACTTTGGGTGTTGCCCGCGCCCTTCACTTTGCCTGAGAGGCAGTGTCTCTTGGTGGTCAGCATGGCGGACCCCAGGCTAGCAGCCTATGAACTGCCAGGGATTATCGTGGCTCCACCTCCCATCTCTCCACAGGAGCAAAGGGATTACAGATGTGCACCAACATGTCCAACTTTGCAGGTTCTTAGGATCCAAGCTTGCATGGTAAACACTATCTACCGAGCTATCACTCCAACCAAAACTTTTCTAAGTCAATTCATTTTAGATGTATTTCCCTTCCTGAATATACCCTAGCAGTGATGGGTGGGGGATAGCTTAGGAATGAATACAAGCCCACCAGGGAGTCAACAAGGAAAGGGGAGACATGTTTACTCTTCTTGGTGGAAGGGTGGCAACCTAAAAACAGCCTTGGAGCCTCTTGTCAGGGATATTGAGCTGTTGAGTTTTCTGTGTCTACTTGGCCAATGTGACTCTGGGTACTGCCATGAAGGTATTTTGTAGCTATAAAGAGAACAGCCCTAGATAAACGTGGGTGGGCCGGTCCAACCAGCTGAAGGGCTTGGAAGCAAAGCCTGAGGTTTCTCAGAGACGAAGAAATTCTGCCTCCAGCCTGTGGCTCCAGTTCCTGCCAGCCGGCCGGCTTGCCTTACGGATCTCAGACATGCTAGGCCCTGCAATTGCACGAACCATTTCCTTAGAATAAATCTCCTCATATATACAGTCATCCCTCCGTATCTGTGGGCAACGCATCTGTGAATTCAATCAATGCTGGATGGAATATGTATTTTTTTTAATTCTGGAAAATTCCAAACAATAAAATCTGAGCGTGCTGCACACTGTGTACTACTCCACCTCCATTGCACCAGAGTGATCCTAAGATGCTACATTAAGTATTGTAAGTAACTTAGAGGTGATTTAACTCACAGAGGGTGTGTGACGGTTACATGCACTTACTGTCATTATGCTTAACAGACTTGAGCATCTGTGGGTTTGGGTATAACAGAGATCCTGGAACCAGTGTCCCATGGATACCATGAGATAACTGTGCAAGTCTACACATACATGTGCACACACACACACACACACACACACACTTTCTATTGTTCTATTTCTCTACAGGACCCTGATTCATAAACATATGTAGTCTTCTTTAAAAACACTATTTTTAATCTTTGAAGTTGTCCTACATTTATTTGGCATATACTGATTATATCCACCCACCACTACCTTCCTCCAATTTCTTCTAGTACTCTGTACCCATTTCCTTCCCAACTTCAGGACCTCCTTTAAAAAAACTATTATAATTTTTAACACCCTGAGTCTAGTTAGCATTGCCCATATGTGCTTGGGTGTGGGGCTACCCACTGGGGAACTAGCAACCTACCAGCAGGGCATATATATCCCCCAAAGACAATGTGTCTCCCTCCTTCCACAGCTGCTAAGAGCTTGTCCTATGGAAGTAGGTCCTCAGAGACCCCTCCCCCCACCTGTGCTGGAATTCTGACTGGCTTAATCTTGTGCAGGTCTTGCATAGAAAAACCACATCTGCTTTCAGTCTTGGAGAGGCCACATTGTCACATCGGGAAGGTCATACTTCCACGTCTCCTTCCCTTCAGTCAGGCTTTATCTCTGCCCACATTCGAATACCAAGAAAAGGGTATTTTAAGACCCATACTCGCAGCTTCAGACCAGAATCTCACAAGGCACTGCTGGCCCAGATCATGCCTGCTGTTTGCAGAGATGCCAGCTTTTCTCGGTCTTAAGCTCAGCTGTCTTTGATTTCTGTCTTTCCTATGTGGCCAGTGATCTGTCCTGCTCTACCAGTGAGAGCGACTGTCTCTCCTACTTCTGATGGCTGTGAGTATCAACCATCCCCATGTCAAGTTACCTCTGCCATTTTGCAAGCCTTGCCTGCATAGATGCACGCCTTTGGAGAGGACTCACTTCTCCTTCCTTCTCAGCTCACTGGCCTCCGGGGCTTGGCAGCTGTCTCCACGGAGTCTGTCACTGACTTTCCCCAATAGTGATGGCTCCCTGTAGGTGGTTGAGGAAGGCAAGACCAGCAGAGATTGTGGATCAGTAAAAGGACACAGTAGTGGACCCTCATGATTGTCAGCTCCCGCAGAAGCATCTCTGTTTCCTACGATGGGAGCACAATAAGGACAGGTAAGAATAAGCTTGGAAGATATATGACCCACTTAAAAAAAATCAGTCATAAAAATCAAACCTCCTAGGTTGTGTAACTGGGGTAGTGGGAGGAAGAGGTGGAAGGCTGGTCAGAGCTGGCCTCCATGTTTCCTGTTTTCAGGCAGGCGGGAAGCGGAGAGTAAACATCCTCCTTCTTCGTTTATGGTCTTTGTTCTTGCTCAGCCAGTGTGTGGTGCAGCAGGGTGGCCCCTCGGGTGCGTGCTCCTGTCTGCGTTATCTCCCTCGGATCAAAAGAGAAAAGGCATGAGAACGTGTTCCGGAGGCCTGGAGACGGCACACATGCCAGTTACGATCATGATCAGAAAAGCTGGGGCTGGGACCTGTGGGGAAGCTGGGATTGTGTTCCCTGAGACCTGTCTCCTCCCTGGAGACTGCTTGTCAATGCACCAGGCCCTAAGCTGGACACTGGGGGAGGGAGGAGGTCCCTTAATGAACTGAGCCTGAGGATGGATAACTAACGATGACTAATGCCGACAGCACCGATTAGACCGGTCAGACCTTTGTGTGGCCTCCCCAGTGTCCCATTCTAACAAGCTTTGAGTAGCTTCTTCTGTTTTCCTCTCCCAAGATCTAGATAATCCACAATCATCCTTCCCCATTTGTCCAACACAGTCCCAGTTTATACCAGTCCCCCCCCCCCACACCCCATGTGGTTACTAAGAGAATGTTCACAGTTTAGTCAAATCTGTAATCTCAGTAGATGAGACAAGAGACTCAGAAGTAGGTTCAAGGCCTTTGGAGGTTACAGAGTGCTATCCAGGCCATCTTGGATAATTTAGTGAGACCTTTATCTCAACATGCAAAGTAAAAAGTGCTGTGGAATCCATCTCAGTGCTAAAACACCTGCCTTCATGTATACGAGGCGCCAGACTTCATCCCTAGTACTGAAAGGAAAACAAAGTGTTCTAATTGAATTACGAGTTTGAGGTTCTTCCTAGCTGTGGATTTGCTGAGCACAGGGCTTGGTTGGAAGTAGGACCAATTGGGCTGCTCAATCACTGGAAGCTTGAGGTTTTTAAAGCCAAGTCTGGGGCTGCAGTACCCGGCTCCCCGCACAGCCTGGGGAACGGTTGAGCAAGGAGGAGTGGGCAGCGAGGATGCATACGAGCAGAGTTGACATCCCGTCCCTGCGAGAGGTTAGCCCGTGTCGGTGAAATGCTGAAGATTCCATCCAGGGCGGCAGGAAACTAGCAGAATCAAAGAGGAATCCAAGCGCGAACAGAATCAGTCTCCGAGCCCGGTATTTGTGGCAAGATGTTCCCACATGTCTAGTGGGTTGGATAGCTAAGAATACATGTCATTTGTTTAGCGTTTGGCACGGACAGGGCATGTTTGCATGTGATCTGGCTTGGGGCTCCCAGCCATGAAAGGCAGGGAGTTACCACCCCCACTGTTTTTTTACTCTTTAGGATGGGGAAAAAAACGTGTCCCAGACTGCACGGCTCAAAGTTGCCGGCATGTAGCATCTCCCAGAGCCTGTGTTCCATGTCTTAGCCTTTCACCTCATTTCTATGGAGACAACAGCATCGAGGATGGCCAAAAAAGCATTTTGCATAACATAGGTGCTCCAATGCCCACTGCAAAATCAGCTTATTCCCCAAGATCAAGGTTGGGGTTTTTGTTCCTGTCACCATTGTACCGTCAGAAAATGGACCGGGGAAATTCCTATGCGTCAGGGATTGGTGGAAGGCCTGAGAACCCTTGTGCTAAGAGAAGGTATCGATCCCACGGGCTGATTTCTGTTTCTAACTTGTTGGAGTCCAGCCCTAGCACCAGCCGGGGGAGTGGAGTGGGGTGGGGGGGGGTAGGACCCAGCCTGGTAGGCAGCAGCTGTGAGCGGTATTTCTGAGAGCCCAGCTGCAGGGCTCCCGTTCTCACTACGTGATTGGGGACATGTGAAGGCAGGACAATTGAACTGCCAGTGACCCCGAGGAGCAAGGAGGCTAATTAAAGCTTCTCTCCCCACACTTCAGTCAAGCCCCTCCTGCCCTTCCTCCCGATGGAGGGGCTGATAAGGAGGGATTGGATTTATGAAAAGAGATGAAGATGTTTGGATAAGCCTAGGTACCAAGGCAAGCCGGCCAGACGAGTTCTGGCCTGACCAAGGCAGCGGGGTGGCTGACAGAGCCTTACAGGCAGGGCAAGACAGGAGAAGAGGAAGGGGGGAGAACAGAGTGCTAACCCTGACATCCCCTCAGACCCGTTCTCCTAGCAGTTCAGATGGAAGTGGAGACTTGCGTGTCCTCCCATGACCCCCCTACCCCCGCCCCCAGCTGCTCCCAGATCTGCCACTCAGATCCCTTGTGATTGGAAGCAACACCAGGGCAGGAGGTGCAATGAGTTGGGACTTGAGATGAAGAACGTTTCCATTCAGAGGTGAAGAGGCCAGGCCGTCCTCAGGAGCTGAACACTGTGCAAACGGCTGTGCATGTAGCCAGCCGGTCGTCACGCAAGCCTTTGCTTTGAGTGGTGTGTTTATTAACAGGCTTGCTGCGCTGTTCTATCATCAGTGACTGGGAGGTGTTTTGGTACCCTCCTTAAGGACACCTAGCTAAGAAGTGCTAATCTAGATCCAAACCAAGTAGCAAATTTAAAAGAATATGTGTCAAGCAGTAAGACTTTGTTCCAAGGGATGGCATACGCTAGCCATTCCTCTGTCTTGTGAGGCAAAGGGGGACTGCAGGAGGATCTATGTAGTTCTGGTGTTTGTCCTGGACAGTTCTGAGTCCTGACTCGTTCCTGGACAGGCAGTTCCTATCTGTACCCTACCACCTGTCCCTCTAGCAGTTACTGGGAGCAGGGTGCTAACCGAGCCCGGAGACTAACCCACTTCAAGTCTCAAGCACTTCTGGGGAAGTCCCAGCTTCCAAGCTGCCTTGAAAGAAAATGTCTAACATGCTTCTTGTATAGGCAAGTTGGGGTACTGTGACTTCCTGAACTCTTGGTTTGGGCCCTGGTATTAGCTGCCCAAATGGCATGGCTGCCCCTTGCCTACTTCTTAGTACACCCAGCCAGCCACACTCAACCTGCAGGCCGTGGATAGAAAAAGGAAAAAGGACTCGCTCAGCTCTGATGTTGGACCAGGGGAATGGCTGGTGAGTGCTGTGTCTGCAAAGCTGGATGTGAACCACACTAACGCACTTCTAGATTACAGCAGAGCCAGAATCTAGTATGTGGGGGAAGCTCTGAAGACAGAAGGTTTTTCTGATTCTAGGCTCATAGGAGATCAAGCCAGTATACCACACCTCCAGGCTTGGCTCCTCCCTTTGGCAGAGCCAGAACTCCCTCCTTCCCTTTAGCCCACAGAGAAGATGGTAGGCTCCTATTCTGTGGCAGGACCATCCAGATGGGCTGATTCCAAAGCCGCGTGTGATATACATCTGCTTGAACAACTGATTTCCTCTGCTTTTTACCCTTTCTTGTGAATTCTTTCACACACACAAACACACACACAGGGACACACAGACACACACACACACACAGACACACACGTATACAGAGACACACAGACAGACAGACAGACACACACACAGACACACACATATACAG
This sequence comes from Mus minutoides, assembly GCA_902729485.2. Taxonomy (NCBI): domain Eukaryota; kingdom Metazoa; phylum Chordata; class Mammalia; order Rodentia; family Muridae; genus Mus; species Mus minutoides. The sequence continues at coordinate 1,017,917 of LR750057.1, forward strand.
AGACACACAGACAGACAGACAGACAGACAGACAGACAGACACACACACACACACACACACACACACACACACACACACACATGCATGCATGCAAAACTAGGAACTAGCTCGTTAATACGGTCTAGCCTGGTCAGACCAAGTTTTGGCTGGGAGGCAGGTAGTCTAAAGGCAGGCTGGGAGAAACCTCTGCATGCTGATATCAAGTGTCCAGCCTTCTGGTTAAATGCAAAGCACGCTGTATAAAACGAGCCCGATTCATTGAAGCCAACAGCCCCGACTGGGTTTTAACACTGGTCATGGCACCCACAACTCACTATATTAGTGCCAGTTTAACGGTTGGCTACATGGGCCAGGGGTAATATTAATGATTACTGTGAGTTAAGTGGATATGAAACTTTTACATAGAAAGCTGCCAGCCTTTGCTAGTTTTTCTGGGCAGGCTGCTGGGCAGGCTGGGATCAGCAGAGTGTCCAGGGGCTCCATGGAGAAGACATACAAAAGGTCCTGAAGCCACAGTAGGTAGAACTGAACCCTGGCCTGGTGCTCCATCCAGAAGGCCCCTGGGAAGGTGAGCTGCCTCCTCGTTGGGACTGAGTCTTTGTTTGAACAAGGGCTTCCTCTCCAGAGCTAGAGAGTAGTAAAGAAGGCTGCTCCCTAAAGCCCAGAGGTGGAGAGACCAGGCCCCCGACTTCCTCTCTAGGAAGAAGCTGTGGGGAGAGGCCTAGGCTGGGTGTTCCCCGTGCCAAGAGGGGAATGCCCACCAGTGATTTACACAGACATTTATAGAAAGCATACAGGTTTACTCATTCATAAAATAGAAGAACAGAGTGTTTTCTCCCTGGCTGGGCTCTTGGGTAGTGTGGCTGATCACAATCATTTCCGGACATGCCCCGATTTGCCCGCAGGGAGAAGGCCAAGGCTGCATGGGAACTGGCTGCAAACGGAACCACCCAGCACAGGCTTCCTGCTGCATGCGGGACTGGAGCTACATTGAACTGACAGCCAGGGTCTCCTCCCAGCCCCACGGCAACTGGTCCTCCTCTTAGACACTCTACCCTCTAGAGCATCCCAGCTTGTAGGAAGGTCATGAAGACTGGGCCCGGCACCTGGTGATATTAGGGCCACCACGTAAGATCTTAGGAGGACGGGGGATGTTCCCTGATCTAGCCAGGTCACCCATACTATCCGATTAAAGTAGGCAACTTGGTGGGAGCACACTGGGGGCCTTCCCTTCCCCAACAGCCAGTGTCAGCCTCTGAGGACTCACTGAGCCCAGCCAGGTCCTGGCAGCCTTTCTGTGGGGCCAGCCAGTGGGTGGGCAGCAGGCGTTCATTTTGTCATAAGCCACAGACCCACAGAGAGTGATTTTCTTCCCCTGGTGCCGCTCTGGGTGCTCCTGTCTGGGATGCCAAGGGGCTGTGGGCTGAGCTTTCACGGTGGATGTATGACCAGTGGAGCTGGCAGCAGGCTGCTGAACAAGAAGCAAGAACTAAACACAAAGCGGGTATCGAAGAGGTTGGCGGTGTGGACCAGATGTCCCCTCGGCCTGCCGTCTCCTCCAGGAGGGGCTCCAGATAGGCTCTGCTGTGGGAATCCTTGAAAGTCCTGGGGAACCAACCCGAAGCACAATACCACAGAGGAGAGGGAGAGGGAGAGCAGGAGAGGGGAAGACGGCTGTGCGGGAGGAAGAGGAAAGCAATAGCAATTTCTTTGCCAGTTGCTCTAGCAAAACTCTGCAGGCTTCAGCTTAAACAACGGGCCTTGACCTCTCACAGTTCCGAAGGCTGGAATAAAGGTTAGCAGAGTCGGTCTCTTCTGAGGCCTCTCCTCTTCTCCCCTTGCTGACTGCCCGCCACCTTATCACAATGTCCCCTTTGGTCACCTCTCTGTGCCCGCACATGTCCATCCTAACTAACCTCTTCTGGTGAGGATAGCAGGAATATTGGGTTGGGGCCGCTGCACAGGGCTGTAGTTTTACCTTGGACGACTGCTCTAAGGTTGGCTTCTGGCACATACAGGACCAGGACACAAAGCAAGGTGTGTTATTCGCTGTGGGATTTAGCATTCTTCATGGGTCTTCGTCAGTGTAACTAGCCCAGGGAGAGGTGGGACCCTCTATGGGCACACTGCTAAATATATCAAATAACTAACTAATCTGAGGCGAAAGAGAGGCCGGGAAGTATGTCATTGTTTTCCAAGGGTTACCTCCTATACCAGAGGTTACCTCCTATTCACAGAGGCGCAACACCTTAGGTAAGTCTGTGGCCTTTCAGAGCCTTTGGAGTCACCATCTCCAGTGTTCTCTGTGAGATCTGCATGGGGCGCACAGACACACAGCAAAGAGCTGGAATGTCTGTTGCCAAAAATGAGGATGGTAATAAGGCCCCTTGAATCGAGGCTGCTAAAAACTGCACCAAAATCCACAAAAATGTCAAGAATGTGGTATTTAGAGCTGTGTGTCTCTGCCTGGTGTCTCCAGATCCTTGACTGTCAATTCCAAGAGGCCAAGGCACACTCATGCCATCGGGAATGTCTTTCTAGAAGTCCCTATGTGTGCCTGAAGGCCTGTGTTTCTTCTGTTCTTGTGTTCATTCTGCAAAGGGCTCATCAGCTCCTGTGTGAAACCGAATCACTTCCCACATGGTGGGAGGAGCCACTGGAAGCTCCCTCTGCATCCTTCAAACGCTGGTCCTTCCGGATGCGTGGGCTGCCTCAAGGTCTCATGGGGACTCCCAGAGTATTCACGAGGTCATTTGTATTTAATTTACAAGAACGATGTGGAATTTTAGGAGATGAATTTTGATATGAGGACCCAACTTGGGCGGCAAGAGACAATTTGAAGGTGTTGCCACTGGCCATATCCGCTGCATGTTTGAACACCAGTTTAACTTAGCGTGGCATTAATAATAGGTAGTCAAAAGTATGTGGTGATTGGGTAAATGAATAGGCAGTTAGATGACAGGTGAGTGGATAGACAGACAGACAGACAAACAAACAAATTGATAGATGACTGACAGACAGTTAAATGGCAGGACAGCAGGACAGACACATAAAGGGTTGGTATTGTGACTTGAATATAAACTGTCCCTCATAGGCTCAAGTGTTTGAACACTTGGTCCCCAGCTGGCGGTACTATTTAGGAAGGAGGTGGAGTCTCTCTAGGAGAAGTGGTTCACCGGAGGTGAGGTAGATTGGCTCTGAGGTTTTATAGAATTGTCCCACTTTTCCTGTGCACTCTCTGCTTCCGGACTGCAGATGTCACATGACAAGCAGCCTCCTGCTTCTTGCTACCAAGGCTTTTTCTCCACAATGGCTTTTGTCCATCGTAACTGTAAGCCCAAATAGACCCTCCCTTCTTCTAGTGGCTTCCTGTTAGGACTTTGCTCACTGCAAACAGCAGATAATCGATCGGTACAGTAACTGAATTCTGAGGGCTGAAATGTCAGTACAGGAGGAATCCTAGAGCTGGAAAATCATTTAAAATCCTATGAATGTTGAATCAGGTGGTGATGATCCCCACTGGTATAAATCTAGAGTTGAGAGACTGGTAGTGAGCAAGAGATTCAGAGCACCCTAATATGTGTTCTCTCGAGCTACTTATTATTTACAGTGAGTGTTATAACCCCTACAAAAAGCAGCTACTATTAGTAAGGACATGGTGGAAAGTCTTGGGAATCGCCATCATCACTGTGGAACACAGGATACCTTGTTCGTCCAAAGGACACAAAGTCACCTATGTTGCACAACAGCAAGGACACACATTATCTATTTATAAGGATTTTCTGGGTCAGACATCTCTACTCCTCCTAATAGTCTATTGAAGGGGGAAGGGTCGTTAGGTGTAGTGGTATACCTCAATTTTATCACTCAAGAGACCAGAGAAGGGGAAGTCATGGATCTGAGAGATAGCAAGAGCCTGCCTTAAGACACAAAAGCCAAACACAGCCCTGAAAGACTTCTGTCACTGTGGCTCCTCTGCCTGCTGCTTTGCCATCTCCACCGTGATAGCATCAGCCACTTGCGTGGTTAGTCAGAAGAAACATATCTTAAATGGCTTTTTTATAAGGAGTTTGGGCACTGCATTTAAAAGTAACTAATAAGAGGGGTAAAGGACCATGTGGCATGTAAGTTGTCCCTAAGGGGTGCAGACCACACTGCTCATTCATACCGGTAAACGCTCTGCGCTGTTAATAAGGAGCAGCTCTAAGCCATTGCTTTGTCCTGTCTTTTGAGATGCTTGCAAATTTTCCAAATGAAATGTAGCTTGAAAACAGCATCACAGAGAATGCACAGGGCGTTCGGCCTCACTCTCCACATCAACACATTGCCTGGATTCTGCTTTATACTGAATGGAATGCCATCCAGTTGGTAAAGTGGTCAAATCCTATCTCTTCTGACTTCCTTCCCTTGTCTAGGACCAGGATCCCAACTTCATCTCAGTGTTCTGAGGCAGGAGGATCCCAGGTTTGAGGCCAACCTGGGCTACATAGTAAGACCTGGTCTCAAAGAAACAAAGCACAAGCACAAATTTGTTTCTTTGTGTCGTAATTGTTGGGGTCATTTATGTTCTGTGTAACTGAAATCTTCTCTGTGCTTAACATGATCTCTGCTCCTTCCATTGACAAGTGATGTTTATGACTATTATTCAGTGTATATATGTGCGTTTGGTATATGTGGTTCATGTACATGTGTGAGTGTGTGTGTGTGTGTGTGTGTGTGTGTGTGTGTGTGTGTGTGTGTGTGTGTGCAGATGCCAGCAGTCACTGTTGGGTGCTTTCTTCAATTTCTGCCCCATCTTACTTTGTGAGACACAGTCTCTCATTGAACCTCAATTACTTTAGCCTAGGAGTTGGGGATTAATCATCCCAGGCAGAATTAAAGTGGCCCCATCTGAGCAAAGACAAAAGAGAGTTGGTATGGCTTTTCTCCTTTCATCTTCCCCGTTAACCTGCGAGATTCCAGTAGTGCCTGGCTCAAAGGACGACCAGGTAGTATAGGAGAGTTATCATCTGAGTCTGAAATGTCCTTGACAGGGCCATGTTTTAAATGGGTGGTCCCCAGCTGTGGTGCTATTTAGGAAGGTTCTGGAAACTGGGAGTTGGGGCCTAACTGGCAGAACTAGGTTCAAAGAAATGAGTGGGTGAGGGGTACACCGACTCCCTTGCCTCACTCTGGTTATGATTGGTGGATTCTGTTCTTGATGTGCATCAAGGCTGAGAACAAGCAGGTGCTAAACACATGTGTGTGTGCAGCCAGGTCTACAGTGATTCTCCCATGTCAGTCATTTACAGGAACATGGAAGTCATGCTTATCAACACATTCCAACATTGTGGGTTTTTAGCACAAAGATGGTCTGTCGGCTGGTGGAGACAGATAACTCCCACCACCCCCAGGTGCTAGTTGCTAATACTGTGTCCTTGGCTCCTCCTGGGTAATGAAGAGGAGGATGGAGACAACTTTGGGTCTAGCCTTAGATTTACTGACTGTTACTTCTTGGGCTGAACCCTTCTCTGGGAATTGGTGCCCACATCTATAAAACATGAGTGGGCATGGGGGATATGGAAATCTTTGCTTCTTTGTTTCTTCAAAGGCACAGAGAACCAGAAAGACCCTGTTGAAAGTACTAGATTCTTTTGCATGGTTCAAGGCAGGAACAGCTCTGGCCTGGTCACAGCCACTGTACATATTAGCCCATATCCTGGACTCCTGGGAACATTTGTAGCATTTGGGGGAGAGGCTTTCGTGTGCCAGTTTCTAGGCAGCCCTGCTTCTGAGTGTCAGCAGAGAAAGCTGGCAGCGGAAGGCCACACACCCTCCCCTGTCCTTGCCTGGTGGCAACACTTCAGTAGGTTCTCTAATGAGCTTACACCCCTCCCCAAAGCCAGGCTTCTTTGCTTCTCCTGGGAGCCTGGCACCAAGCCCTCGATGCTGTCATTGTTTTGGGGACAGACTCCCCTCTCCTCCCCCACTCCCCATTCCCCAAGTGGCTCACTCTACTAGGCCAGTCAGCTTTGCCTCAGACCAGGCTCCTACCCTGGTGACCTACAGCTATTCTCCATCTTTGTGGCAACTGAGAGGTGGCCCAGAGCTGATTAGTTGGGTATGAGTGAATGCATCCATGAGTGTGTCCATGACTGCCCATTCTATCCAGAAAGGTCCTCTGCCTCTGTGTGTGTGTGTGTGTGTGTGTGAGAGAGAGAGAGAGAGAGAGAGAGAGAGCTGTACATTCTTCATTCACAACTTGTTGTGGGTTTGTATTTCTCTTCCAAGAGAGGCGGGGGTGTGGTTGCAAAATAAATCTTCACTATTTTTTTTCTTCTCCCCAAAGAAATCATTGTGTTGTCATGCAGGAGAGCCTGAGCTGATGACATTTTTATGGGGCTGCCATTAGTGAAGACTGTCGTGTCTGCCTGGGCCATCCAGAAAGTCCATAGATTTTTTTCCCCCTCTCTCCACTGCCACCCCCACCCCCTTTTTTCTCTCAGCAATACAATTTCAGTTCAATACTTGTCTAGAATTCCCAGTGGGGCTACCTAGGCACAAGGGGGTGGGCCTGGGGGGAGATGACATCATGTCTTTGTCAGAGGATTGGCTGCTTCCAGGCTCTAAGAATGATATCATCTCTGCGTTGACCTCCCCCACTTCTCTACCCCTAGCTCTTTACTGGCTGGATAAGGGCCCCCACCACAGGATACCCTGTTGCCTTGGAGACCACAAGTTTTCAACCTTGTTGTCTGAAGGGATGGTCATTCATTATATGTGTGACATGGGGGTAAAGGGTCCAGGGAGGGAGCCCCGGGCAGGACGGTTTTTGAGGGAAGGCTATGGACAACAAAATAATGAACAAACATATGTATCACGCATGAGAAGTCGTCAGAGATGGCAGTGAGGGAGAGGTCACGGCAGACGGCACTCCGTACATGGAAAACTGAAGACAAAATTCTAAAGACAGACAAGCAGTGGCCAAAATATTGTGGAAAGTGGCCACCCCCTCCCTGAGACAGCTCATTAGAAAGGCTGTGGAATGCCAGATTCTGGGAGGTGTGTTGGGAGGGGGGTGGTTGAGGCTCTCTGGACAAGAGGCCAGCTCCCCTGTCCCCTGCTGAATGTGGATATCTACCCAGCTGTGTCCTGCAACCAGCTTGTCTCAGGCCACAAGAAATCTCTTCAGACACTGAGTCAGATAAGGATCACCCCCTGTGGCTCCAGAAACTATGGGTGCCTCCAAGAACTGAGAAGTAGCCTCTCAATGTGTTCCCAGAGGTGGAGGAGGTCAGAACCCCTCACAGAGGCTGTGTGCAGGGTGCGTCTGTGTCTCTGTGTCTCACTGACTTGGTCACCAATTGCATGCACCATGTCCCCCAAGCTGCTTTATTTTCATTGGTTTATTTTTGGTCTTTTGAGATTGGCCTGGAACTTGCTGTAGAGAAGTGGATGACCTGGAACTTATGTGGACCAAGCTAGCCTTAAACTTCCCATGATCCATCAGCCTCTTAACCTCTCGAGTATTGGGCTCACAGGTGTGTGCCACGACCTCTAGCTTCCCCTGGATAGTTGAAAGAGAACAGCATTTAAGTTCCCCTTCAGTGCTACCTTGCTTTGCTCCTTCACAAAAGCATTTGACCTTCCATGACAGAGGGGTTTGGGGTGATTCTTATCATTGAGCCAACAACATGGAACACCACGATCAGATCTGGACTGCTTGTTATGAGGTCCCTTGGTGCCATGAGACACGGTAGACCCGGGACTCATGATAGTGATAGTGTCTCTTTAATAAGGTGTGCACTGTAAAGCAAGGAGAGTGTAATGAACTTATGGTTGTTAACATGGCTGTTTCTTCTCCTTATTAGGTGTCAGGTACATAGCTGCATGTGCTATGCTCTTATACTCCTGGCAAAGCAATAAGCTTATTTCTGCACCCCTGTCGCCACAAACAGATAACTGATACATTGCACAGTGATGGGATTAGGGTCATGTTCAGTCCATTGTGAGCTGAAACACTGCAGTGTAGCATGCAACCACTCATTTGTGCATACCCACAGCATATGCACCAGTATACAATGTGTGTCTGTAAATCTGTAAATACTCATTGTGTGTACCTGTGTGTATATGTGTATGAGGTATATGTGTATACCTGTAAGTGTGCACACTGAGGTCAGAAAAGATACCCTGCTTTATCAGTCTCCATTTCAATCTCTGGAGACAAAGTCTTTCACAAAACCTGAAGCTAAGCTAGTGGCCCAAAACCCTCCATACTGCTGAACTTCAAGGTACATACGTGTTCAGTCATTTCTCACTAATCCTTATCTGTCACTCACTCTATGAGAGACTCATTAAGAAGTCTGGTTTCCACCCCCCAACCCTACCCCGTTTGGGTGTACTGCTCTGTTCATCTTTCCTGCCTTCAAAGTTAAACGAATTACAGTTAAATAAAACTAGACACTTGGTTTTTCAGTCACACCAGCCAATTTTTTAAGTTATCTGCGACTGGCACCTGCTCTACCGGAAGCTGTAGTCACAGGACCTGTCTGCCACTTCATAAGGTCAGTGTGGGCCAGATCCAACCCGGTCACTCTATTGGTGTAATCTTTAGCTGAGTGTCTGGCTTTCTGGGCCAATTTCCTTATAGCTCCTACCACCTTGCGTTGCTGGGGCCTTAAACGAGTGAATTCCTGTAACGCTCTTAGCTCTTAGTGTAGTGTTTGGGATGAAATCACCAATCAGTCATGGCTGTCACCAACTGCACGGAAGCCTGCGGCTAGCTACTGACGCATGCCTATGGCCTGACTGTGGATCTAGATTACGTTATTTTTTTGGTAATAAGAGTCTCACCACCTCTGCAAAAGATGCTCTTGGACTCCCAGAGAGCACCTACGAAGCGCGTAGTTTTGTCATTCTCTAAATTCCTTGGAAAAGCTCAAAGCCTCTCTTACAAGAAAGAGGTGTTTATGTGGGAGCTAAGAAGGGGCTCTGAGGTTAGGGCTTCGCCCTCGTGACCTTGAGTCTGAGCCCTTAGCCTTGGTCTAACACAGGACCACGGAAGCTCTGTCTCCTCCCATGGATCAGGAGTGGCAAGCGGAGACTTTGCAATGAGATTGAATTGGCCTAGCATTCCTCTCTGGTGACCTAATGAGCCGGCATCACTAAATGACCATTAGACAGAAAGTTTGTGTGAACTGCAATCGAAAAGTTCCTCAGAACTTCCTGAAAGGGGAGATAATATATCTAAATCGCTTCCTGCCTCTCCTCTGCCAAGCGGCAGCAGGACAGATTCTCCTACGGGGGAATTATTTAGCACTGGGTGATCTGGACCCTCCCTGCTTGGAGGAGTGACTGGGGCTGTGTAGGGGAAGTGAGTGGGCCATGAGGCTCTCCAGATGCCTGGGCTATGTGGAGACAGTTGTTCCAGCCATCCTTTCTGAGCTAGAGATTAGGAAGGTACAGGGGCTGGGCAGCGAGGGACGGTCTGGAGGGACATGGGACAGAGAGCTCAGGTTTTAGGCTCTGTGTCATCAGACCCTCTAGCAATTTTTTTTCCCCTCTGATTCTTAGAAACCTCAGTTCTTGTTTTAGGAGGAGAGGGAAGGACAGATTGCTTCCTGCCCGCCGGATTGCTTCCAAGCCCCTGTGCATGTCTCTTTGGAAGACCTTTTCCTCGCTATTAAAAACATGTTTGGGGGCTTTGCTTTATATGGAAACTGCAATTTAGCATAAGCAAACCACAAAATGGAAACCAGAGAGCCCCGTTCCATCCCCATTCTGTTTGCTGAGGGGGTGGGGAGGGGGGGTTCCCTGAATATGGGCGAAGCAAGCCTTTCTCGGGTCACATGGTATGTCCCCCACCCAAGCCTTACTTCCCAGAGGTGTGGGCGGTGGGACAAGGGAGGTGGGGAAGGCCAGGAGGAAGCACAAGGTGTCTGCCCCTGGGGATCGGCTCCCACAATGAGGCCAGCTGCCTATGGTTCTGGGAATCCCCCCCCCTCTCTCTCATTTTCACATTGTATTTTATAAACTATTTGAAAATAATCTTTTCATCCAACATCATTTGCTTGCATTCTTTCCTCAAGATCACCCTATCCTCTCCACCTCCCTTAGCCACCCAACTTCCTGTTCTCTTTCTCAAAAAACAAAACAAAACAAAACAAAACCAAAAACAAACAAACAAACAAAACCATCTAAGTACAGGACTGTATCAGGCTGTGTTTGTTCTTCTGGATTTCTGCATTGAAAGGCGTAATCAGTGTGTGGCTCTCTAACCTGATACAAGAGGAGTTTGAGGCTCAAAGTAAGCAATGCCCAAGGTTACAGAAAGTAGAGGGAGTCGCCTTCAAACCTCTGTCCCTCACAAAAGTCACCGAGAGACCCAGATCTTACTTACTGCTATGTGCTCTTAGTCGGGGGGGGGGGGGGTTGGCAGGATCTGCGGGTCCCTCAAGTCACATACTTAATATGGCTATTTTGATTCTCATTAATGACAATGAAATAGTCCCATTCAGTGACAGGAGCTACATGTGAGGTACCTGATGGCCACATGGGCCAGTAGCTCCCACACTGCACACCACAGATCAGGCGCATTTGCTTTGCCAGAGCGAGAGAGATGCATGGGGCAGGCCAGCACCAGCTTACAACATCATGCAAGTGAGCCGGAAGCTTTTGTGCCTTTCTCTGAAAAGCTTTGAGATAGCAAACAGTGGGAGAAAGGGAAGAGCTGAGATCTTCTTTACACACAGCCTGTCCCTTCCTGTGGGACTGTGTCCCCACCTCCCAGGGGAGCGGGGACAAGCAACAGAAGGGACAAAATGGAGCTGAGGTGGGGACCTGGTGTTTTCCCCAATATCACTAAGCAACGGAATCCTAAAAATCTTCAGGGCTAGCCACAGAACATTGTTTACCAGGAAGAAAACACTTGAGAGAGAGAGAGAGAGAGAGAGAGAGAGAGAGAGAGAGAGAGAGAGAGAGAGAGAGAGAATATTTGTCGGAAATGTGCCTAGGATTAACAGGTTTCACCCACCTCCCTGCCCCCCCACCCCCCTTTTTAATGCCGTTTTGTTTTTCTTCTGGGTTGTTCAAGGTACTGACCTAGCATTCGCCCCTTTGCCAAGAAACTCTTTCCCTGCCTAATTGGCCTGTGGTATTGTTCCAGGGTTCTGGGAAGGGAGGGGGAGGGGGAGGGGAAGGCAGAGGGCCGGGCTGGGCCTGGCCAATGGGGAGCTGCAGTTAGTTAGAGGGGTTGTGGGGAGCCAGGGCTGGTCATTAGATGCAGAGGTCTTGAAAAATCCCTCTGTAATTAATTTTCTCCTGCATTAATTAGAGCGGTGCTGGAATGAGGAGCCGGAGGGATTTGTTGCCCTGGGCTGCATTTCAAGGCGACTTAAGGGGAAGGGGAAATTGCCTGGAGAACAGGCTGAGGACAGGCTGGGCTGTTAGAAGGCACTGGTCTTACTTAGTCGGGAGAGCTCTGCTCAAAGGGACAGTACCCTTATTTGATTTTAACCTGGGCTGGGTCGTGGCACATGGTTCTTAAGAAACCCAGAGTATATATGGGAGCACCTATGCATGTGTGCTTAGATCCGTGTTCATATGTACACATGACATGCAACCCAAGGATCTTTGCTTCTCATACATGTAGACATGCCCCACACAAGTTTTAATGCTCCTCTTAAAAAATACTGTGTGTGTGTGTGTGTGTACATGTGTATGTGTGTAGAGGCCAGAGGTTCATCTCAGATGTCTTCTCCAGCTGCTATCCACCCTGTTTTATGAGGCAGGGACTCTTAGCCTGGGATTGGCTGTTTTGGCTAGACTGTCAGGCCAGTGAGCCTTGAGCATCTGACTCCCCTGGTGCTGAAATTATATACTACTACCAGGTTCAGGGGGTTCATATGTCCTAAGACATTGAACTCAGGTCCTTGGCAAGCACTTTACCAACTGCACCATTCCCCTGGCTCTGTCTCTCCCCTCTCTTAACCCCTTCTTAAAAATACAGTTACGGTTAATGCAGATCAGAGCACAGCTTGCACATACCCTCTCAAACACCATTTCCCCCTGATCAGAGAGATATGGGTTTTTCTCTGCACCTTTCTATATTATGGAGATTCAGTTATGGTAACTCTTTGGTAACTGAGCTGCTAGCCTCATAGAACAGGGCCCCAAGAAGATACTTTTAAGAAAGGTTTATTTATTCATGTATTTATGTGTATGAGTGATCTGTCTTCATGTGCTCCAGAAGGAGGAATTAGATCCCGTTACACGTGGCTGTGAGCCATCATATGGCTGCTAGGAATTGAACTCAGGTCCTTGGGAAGATCAGCCAGTGCTCTTAACCACCACCATCTCTCCAGGCCCCAAGAAGATTTTAATAAAAGCAGCCACCAGTCCATGAAGCTCCAGTAAGTTGACAATGACATTTGGAGACAAATCAGCACACTTCTAGACTTTGGTGCCAATTCCCTGGTCCTGTTAGCCATCTTTATAAAATATTAAAACGAGTCCAACTTCTTCAAGGTCTTTGTCTCGGGTGGATTTTAGTAACTTGATCAGTAGCTTATTTGATTTGTTATGGCAGCCGATGAGCCTTGTCCCATATGCAGTAGTTGTGTGTCTTCAAGTCTGGCCGTCACCTTCGGTGTGTTGGATGGATTTCTGTCCGAAGAGGGAGGGTTGGTCTGTCTATGTCTGATACTATTTCCAAAGTAGTCGGTCACATTGGTGATATAGACACGGTTTAGGATCTGGGCTCAAAATGAAGCACTCTCTTCTCTGATTGTTCACTGAAGGGACCAAGAACTCCAGCAGGAAGATGCGGCATGGGATGGATGAGTTAGTGACTAAGGCGTAGGAGCCTGAGGTCTGAAGGAAGAGTGATGGAGGGTTGTTCCCCTCCCCCTCCCCCAGCTCCACTCCTTGAAATCTTCTATCAGTTCCACATTGGTTTCATGGCTTACTCCCTTGAGATTAGAGAAGAAAAGACAAGAAAGGAACCCAAGGACTATAGATGCACATTCTGCACAGGAATCAGCGCTGGGAATGCAGGCGATAAGAGAGAGATGGCTCTCCTGGAAGCTCTGGAAGCCATCAGTATTCTGGAAAGCTCCCGGTGCCCTCTTTTCCCCAGCCCATCCCTAGCACATTCTTCTCAGCAGCTGTTTCAACTCTCTTCCTCCCTCCCTGGCTTCCCAATCCACCCCCACCATTCACAGGAGATGATCTCACCTCCAGCTCTTGGGCGAGGCCCTGGCCACCACTCTAAGCTGACTCCAAGTGGCCCATGAGGCTGTGTCCCTGGGCACAAATGGATAGAAATCTTTGTTTTGCTATTTGACGCTTGCCTATGGTTAGTTGACTTGTTTCCCCTCAGATTTCATTTTCTCACATGCATGCAGAATGAGGTGATTGTGAGGATTAAACACGATGGGAAACTTGCATGTAAGCAGGCAGTCATTGTTGGGAATAGCATCCCCACCACTACTGCTGTTATCATCACCGACATACCACTGCTACCACTGTTACTACCATAACCACCACCACCACAGTGAACATAACCATCACTACCGTCACTGTCACCTTTACCACCGTCATCACATGACCAACCACCCCCTCACTCATCTTGCTGTTTGCACCTTTCAAGGTTTGATGGTGCACCAGCTTCATTTCTACTGGCTTTCGTCTCATGCTAAATGTTGCTCTCTGGCATCTTCCTCTCGGTGCTCAGATGTATTGGAGTTGACCTAACTTTCCAAGCGTGGGGCTGGAAAGATGCCACAGTCAGTAAAGTGCTGACTGTACAAATGTGAAGACCCGGGACATCTGCATGAAGCCTGAATGTAGCAATGAATTTCTGAGACTCCATCACTTGGATGGGGAGGGGCAGACAGGCAGATCCTTGGGCCTGCTGCTCAGCCAGGCTGGATGGATTGGTGAGCTCTGGGGTTAGGGAGAGACACCGTCTGAAGTAAAAAGATGGAGAGAAACTGGGGAAGGCACTTGACATTGTCCTCTGATCTATACACACACACACACACACACACACACACACCACACATGCTCATACCACACACATAGAAACACACACATGCTTATACAACACGCACACACACATGTTCACACCACACACACATGCTCATATTACACACATACACAGAAATACACACATGCTGACATCACACACACACACACACACACACACACACTCACATGCTCACACTACACACATACACATGCTCACACCACACACATACACGTGCTCACACCACACACATACACATGCTCACACAACACACATACACATGCTCACACAACACACATACACATGCTCACACAACACGCATACACATGCTCACACCACACGCATACACATGCTCACACTACACACATACACATGCTCACACTACACACATACACATGCTCACACCACACACATACACATGCTCACACAACACACATACACATGCTCACACAACACACATACACATGCTCACACCACACACATACACATGCTTACACTACACACATACACATGCTCACACTACACACATATATACACATACACACACATGCTCACACCACACACACATATGCCCATACCCCCCCACACACACATTCTAAAATGCCCCATCAGCCTTCCTCCTTTTCTTCCTCGATTCACAGACATATCCAGAGTCATCTGTAGGTATTGACACCATTTCCGTCCCTCTTCCCCGTTCCTCAACCGACTGCAATTGCCTTCCATTCCTACTGTCCTGACTGTCCTGACGAGATGGGACTTTCAAACGTTTTTCTAATTTCACTTCCAGCCTACCCAGTCTATTGGGAGCATCTGGCTCTGGTGATCCAACCAGCTGTCTCCCAACCTTCTTCCAGGCACCAGTCATTCTGCTCCCTCCTGTGCAGGATTTAATCTCGCATGCTTGTGTCCCCCACGTGCCATTTCATCTCTGCTCTTCTTGCATGATCTCTCATGTGTCCTCTCCAATCAGGATCTTGCCCTGAGTGGGGGAGAGGTCTGGAAAGTCTGAACTTGCCACTCTCATTTATGCTCCAGCCTGGATTCCTGGTGCCAGCTTCTTGTCCTTCTGACGTAAGAAGTTTTGACAATGCTGCTTCCTGAGTTGACGATCTATGGCCCTTATGCTAACGTACAATGATCTCAGCGATGGTATCCCTGGCTTCTTGGTGATGGGCTCCCTTCAGTTTGTTGGAAAGGCTTTATAACGAGGCAGCTCATTGGAGCTTCTAAGTTACTTTCAGAAATAGATTTTACAAAATCTCAGTCTTCACTCTTTCCCCATCACTAGCTGCCAGGATGAGAGCATACCTGAAGAAAGCTGACTTGCCTATCCTGGGGTAATCTGAAAGCAAGATCAAAGTAGTTCAGGGGCATCCAAACAAAGAGCCTGGGGAGGACGGGGAGGACAGGGAAGAGGACAGGGAGGATGGACAGGGAGGACGGACAGGGAGGACGGGGAGGACATTGGAAGGGCCCTCGATCCAGCTTTCCTCACTACCTAGGACATTTAACTGGTAGTTTCCCATTCTTTATGTGACTGGTTATAAGGATAAAGGACAAGAAACTTGAGGCCCCTCAAATGCTGTTGTTGCTCTATAGCCTCCCCCACCCCCACCCTTACTTATTACCTGTCATGCAAAGGCTCTGCACTTCCTTTCTGATCCAGGAAAAGTGCTTGGTGTATAAAACAGATTAGACAATGAGTTCCTGTTGAAACAAACCAAAGAAGCTGGGACACAGAAGAAGAGACAAGAGTTGGTAGCCAGACCTGGTTCTGGTAATGGCTGAGTATTACCGCAGTGAGTGGTGTAGGATTTAATCCTAAGGGGGAAATTTTCAAACAGTCATGCATGTGAAGGTATACACTTTATAGACTGCCATCAGTGTAACTTGTATCTTCCTCAGTCTACCAAAAAATATATCCTGTTCCCTTTGAAGGACTTCCAAGTGTGCAGAAGAGTTACAGTTCATTTTCTCTCTGAAACACAGGCAAGGAGAGAGGTAGGACAATGTGTCCACTTTCTGGAAGCCTCTGTAGCCATATGGTCATGTGTGTGTGAGACGGAGAATTTTAACCAAGCCACCAACAGAGCTAAGTGGTTGTAGCCCCTTTCTTATGTCTGGCTCTAAGGTGTCTGACTTTCTTCTTCCCACACGCTGTTGGCATTGAGGAGTAAAATGGGTGGTGGATGAAACTGCTAACCTTCATAGAAGATGGAGTCGTCGTAGGCTACATTTTCAGATCAATGGCTTGACAGGGAGATGGGCACAAAAATTTCACATCTTCTCATCCTTCCTAAGGTCTTCCTACTTAAATTTATTTAAGATTACAGCTATATGGAGCTGAGAGGGACTTAAATCTTTTCAGCTGAGTGTCAGCAAACTAAAGCCAGAGCTTAAATCTAATTTTAATTTTTTAAAGAGAAAATGTAGATACAGCTATGTAGATTAGTGATAGCTTGCTTGGCACATAAAAGGCCCTGGTTAGACCTCCTAGTGTAACACAGAGAGAGAGAGAGAGAGAGAGAGAGAGAGAGAGAGAGAGAAAGAGAGAGAGAGAGACAGACAGACAGACAGATAAATATATAGACACATAGACATATAGACACATAGACATACACACACAGAAACAAAGACATACAGACAAATGCACACACACAAACAGATATACAGATACACAGACATACACAAACATACACACAGAGAGACATACAGACATATACATCCATAAAGAGAGAGAGAGAGA
>LR754499.1:5342-52363 GCA_902729485.2 Mus minutoides
CCACTTAGACTTGACCTTCGTACAAGGAGATAAGAATGGGTCAATTCCCAGTCTTCTACATGATAACCGCCAGTTGTGCCAGCACCATTTGTTGAAAATGCTGTCCTTTCTCCACTGGATAGTTTTAGCTCCCTTGTCAAAGATCAGGTGACCATAGGTGTGTGGATTCATTTCTGGGTCTTCGATCCTATTCCATTGACAAATTGGACATCTTTATCATACCCTTTCCACCCAGTGCTCAAAGGTCATTGCAGAAGAAAAGGAGGAAGGACTGTAAGAACTTCAGGTGGTAGGTGTCAGGAAACAACATCTTCCAGACACAGTAGAGTAGCAGCATCTATGAATTCACAGCAGCTGTGACAATATGTGCAAGACCTGTGCACGCACAAGCCATATCAAATCCCAGGAAGAAGGGGAAGGTGGGTATGAAGTCTCACTCCCATCCAAGGAGCTATAAGTGTATAGACACTGGTAAGTCAACCACTCTCCAGTGCAAGGCCATACTACAGGAATATATGGGCAGCACAAATTTGACTTGATGGATGAAAAAGGAAGAACACAAAGATGAGTGGCTGGGTAGGAATGGGGATTGATCAGAGCAGAGAGAATTAGTAAATATGCAAAACACATGGTACAACATCTCAGACAAGAGAGAGAAGGGAGGGGCAGGAGAGTCAGGGCAGGTATAAACAGCCACATACTGCATGATCCTGTTACGAAGGGGACTCCTGCCAGGCAAACAAAGAGGCAGGAAGTGGGTGAGTACCTACAGCAATTGAGATATGATGTGACTTCTAGGGTCAACAGGATTCTTCTTGGGGGTGATAAAATGTTCTAAGCTTCAACTGTGGTGATAGCTAGTACACCTCAGCAAACATACAAATACCCATAGAAGAGAGTGCTTCACACTAGTGAGTTGATGGTATACATTTCAAATAAAGAATAGCTAGGCACGGTGGTGCACCCCTATATTCCCAGCACTTGACATTCTGAAACAGCATGATGATGAGTTCAAGGCTGGTCTCAGTTGTGAAAATCTATCTCAAAACCAACAATGAATATAGCAGATCCAAGGAAATGGATCATATTGGAATACAGTCACTGAAATACCCAAGGAAAGGCCAACAGTCAAGAAACCAGCACTCCAAGAGAACAAGAGTGAGGCCTGAACTGTGTATGTGTATCTTCATAATAGAATCAGAGTCAAAAGGATCACCAGAGGTTTCAGAAGAACTCCAGGGTGACTTTAAGGTCAGTCAAGGATACAAATTAAGAAACTGGCAAGAAGGAAAAGGAGGAAGAGGAGAAGGAAGAGAAGGAAGAGAGAGCAGCAGCAGCCACCTCTGCTGTTGTCAGTGAATGCAGAATACAAGGCCTACGGTTCTGGCCTGATGTGGGAAGCCACACCGACCCATACTATAATAATAAATGCCATCGGCAGCCTTTCTTTCCTAAGTGGCCATCACATCGTCACCACAATAATAGAGTACAGCAGTTAGCACAAGGAATACTCATCCAACTGCCAAATTACTGCCAGAAATGAACTTACTGTGTGCGCTCTTGTGTCTGCTAGGACATAAGTTGCAAAGAGGGAATGGGGACATGTCTGCCTGCTTACTTGCCAGTACTCTTCCCTACCAGTAGGTCCTTATACTGTCTTCCAAGTCCACACACAGCTAGTGTGTGGTGAGAAGACAGAAGGAATCCAGCACTGCTGATGTAGGAGAAGACATAAACAGTGAGGGAGATGGCTCAGCAGCTTGGGCTCTAACAGTGATTTGCCATGAGCATTGAGTGGTGCTGCTTTGCTCCAGCCTCCTCAGTTTGCAGTGCTGCTTTGCGGGGCTGGTGCATTTATGCTCCAGTGCTGGGGTCCTGGACATGCCTGTGCTTGCCTGCTCTGGGTCTGAAGAGAAACCATCTTACAGGATCTGGTTCTCTCATTCCTTCTTCCCTTCCCATTCCAGCCGTGTCTTGATACCCATATTGAGAGTCAGCACTGTTCAGGAAGGGGCTACAGAGGTACAGATCTTTCATTAATTGTCAGATGGCCTGGCTAAATCAAACCCAAATGGAACAGGCAGAAGCCAAGGAAAAACTTGCTGTTCAATAACACAGGATAAGGTGACAACTGCCCAGAGTACATAAAATAAGCAGGGCAGACCACTTTTCTAGAATCACATCCTTCATCTTCCAACCATGTACCTGTGCCAGAAAGGATCCAATTCATAAATGTTCAGCTGAGACAGACATTCAAAGTCCTGTCTTTTGTTCCTCATTACTCCACGTGCGTTCCCAAGATTCACTGATGCCTCGCAGAAAACTTTGAGAAAACATTCTATTACTAGACCATCTGCCGAGCTATCATAGACTCTCTCGCAGCCCCCATTTCCTTTTATTACCAGAGAACGAGGCATGAAAATAGGTCTCATTTGGAGACGGTGCCTTCTGATGCTGCATCCGTCCAAAAATTCTATTCACAGGCTGTCATGCTAAGGGTATATCTCCTCTCCCACCCAGACTAGGGATGCACTGTCCATGTTAGAGACAGGAGAAAAGAGGGACTGTGAGGGACTATGCAGCCAAAACATGGTATCTCCTCTGTGGTCCATGGAAGCAAAGAACAAAAAGTTCCAGAGGCAGCTATGTGTCTGATACAGTCTATGCAGTGTACCTAGTGGCACCTTCTTCCTCTTCCTTTTAAAAAACATTTTATTTATTTACATGCCAAATGCTGACACTCTCTCTCTCTCTCTCTCTCTCTCACACACACACACACACTCACACTCACACACACACACACACACACACACACACACACACAAACACTGACACCCCGGTTCTGGGAGAGGATGCACCTAACCCTTCTCTCTTAATGGCACTTCAGGTTAGCAAGAATACATGGCAAAAATGTCACATAATAGGTTCCTTCTGAAAAAGTCCACCTGGTATATAATTTTTCAAGCAAGACTGTGTTAAGCCATTTATCACTTTACAGTCTCATCAAGTCCCAGAAAGAGAAACTACATGGTTGGAAACAGGCGCAGCACTGATTTGGTATATGCCCTATTTGCCCCAGGCTAGAACAAAATCCAGGTTTGCACAGAATGACAACCACACAGGACCTCTCATACTATAAAATCTCCTGAGGGTGGGACTGCTGGCACTACACCCAGCCTGCTCCTGCCACCACCACTGTGCTTCCTACCTGCATCCTTGGCTTGCTGCCTTCCATACCCATGTCACCAGAGTGTAGTGCTGGGAGCAAAGAAGGACCAGCAGAGACAAAGCAGCAGACACCCATTTGTACCACCCCATAATACCCTCTCTCCTGTTAGCACTTTGGCCAAGTCCTGCTGCAATCCTGCTGTTACTTTAAGCTTCTATTACTGTCCGTCTAGAACAAAAATGCACTGAACACCTGTGGCTTGAGACTGCTCTCAGAGCTAGGACACCTCACTGAATACCCATAGTTCTGGACTGTTCCCAGAGCTGGGGTACCACACTGAATTGAGGAAGACAAGGAGTGGTGGAAGATGAATGAACATAAACTAAAGCAGTGGATAAGGAGAAAATAGAGGCCTCTGAGCAGAAACAAACATTGGCACATCCAAGGGATAGAAACAAGAATATAACAAACACAATAGCACATAGCTGGGAAGCAAATGCATGAAAACCAGGCTGATGCCTAGAGGTGCAGGGCCGGCAGGCTGTGGTGAAAGGTTCATGCTGACTTCTATGATACGAGAGCAGCAGAATGATATGATCTGACTTACTTATTTTTTAAATCCAGTTCATAAAAGCCAAACTGGAAGGCGGCTGCCCAAGAGGACGGCCTGATTATCTCTCTCCACGCCAGGCACTTGCATGCACGGGCACACAAAATATCAACTGTGGTTATGACAGCTGTAGCTGCACAAAGGCAGCAAGGAGAAACCTTTACAGAGGAAATAATATGCAATTTTCTAGCTGAACACCTTTTAAAAAAGTAATGATGGAGAATAAAATCCTTGCCTGTGAGGGAGGCAGGAGCTGTCTCTGAGTGCACTGTAACAATGTGCCACTTGAAACAAGTCAGAGTCCGGTAGCGTAGAGCTCATGGGTGGACCTGATTCTGCAGGCTAGAAAGGCAGCTGGGAGAGGAAATGGATGCAGTGCTCAATTCAGGGGCCTGCTGTTTCACTTGGCAGCTCTGAGGAATATGTGTTCAGAGAAGTTACTTAACGTGACAGTGTGACAATCATGACTCCTTGCAGAGAACAAGGGCTGAGAGATAGCCCCAGTTTTTGATCAGAAGGAAATTCATAGCCAGCCATTGGTTTGTTTCTCCAAGACAATGGTTCTCAACCTTCAGAAGGCTGTGACACTTTAAAACAGTTCCTCATGGTGTAGTAACCCTCAACCTTAAAATTATTTCATTGCTACTTCATTGCTGTAATTTTGCTACTATTATGAACCATAATGTAAATATCTGATATGCTACCCTTATGAAAATGCAATTTGACCCCTGCTTATGGGATTGCAACACACAGCTTGAGCTCTAGGGTCAGAGCCTATAAAGCAGGACTCATTGAAACTTCAGAGTAGAGGGTTTTGTAAGTTAGAAAGGGTCTTCAGAGTGCTCTGGGACAGAGAGTCAGAGAAGCAATGTGCAACCGACCAGAGAAAGGTTGCTTGACCCTAGCCACCCTCAGTCCATAAAGATAAGCAGCAAGGCAGCTGTCTCCCATCTCCTAAGGTAATCAGGGGCTGTGTGGGTATCAATACTGTCCACAGCCTGGGCTGAGACAGTGCTGGTAAACATGGAGTTTCCCCTGTAGAGAAGGAAAATGGGGCTTACAGTGTCTGGCATCATCCTCTTGGCCATTAGGAAAGCTGTCCAACTAGGAACCTAAAAGCTACGTAAAAACTGGATCCACTTAGAATCTAGGTCCAGGATCTTTCTTGTAAGAAAATGTATCAGAAATTGACCAACCCATAGCCAGCTATAAAGTACTGTCCTTAGCACACCCAAGTTCTAGCTGTCTACAACACCAGGGTTTTCATGGTCCTTTCTTTTGGCTCCTTCTGCTCTTTGCCTTAAACAAAAACCAAAACAACACACACAAAACAAAACAAACAAACAACCTTCTCCTCCCTACTGCCTAGAAACTTTTTAGGACTCTGCTCAAATGCTCTCTGCTTTTTTCAATTGTCTAGCACCAATCAAATACTTCCATACTCTAGTAAAACTGCATGCTGGCATCTTGAGAAAAGAAGATGCCCTTTTTGTAAAAGGGACCAGATATGTGTATGTCCTTTGCCACTAACCGGCCAAGGAGAAATGCCAGACTTGACTCAGACAGTCACCATCTCACAAAACTAAATCCTGTAAAGACAGAGATGGAGGGGCTAATGGAGACTGATTTGACAGGGCCAAGAGCTATGGCAGGCATAGCACGAGAACCCAAGTGGCAGGTGTGATGCCCACTCCCAACACCCACTGGTAAGGCCTATAATCCAATCCATTTCTTTTGTGTTCAAGATGGCCCTAGCTGGCTTTTATGACTGCAATTAAGATGCTTGACACTATTTTTTATTTTCTATCTGAACAGAATTGCACATCCCATCTTACTCCTATAGCACTTGAGTATCTTTTATAACTATTCTAATTATTATTACACTATTTATCTATAGCTATTGATCATCCGGATGTGTCCCAAAAACCCTCAGTCAATTCTGTCTAACCTCCCCACACCATGGGGCCTGGGAGGTAACACACCACACAGATGTGTTGAGTAGATTTAGATCTTCAAGTTGCACTAATTAGTCCACTCTCAGACAGAATGGTCAAAAAATGCTGATATTAGTTATTACAGCTCAGGCCACCTAACGCTGTGCTGTAATCTTCACACATTGTATCAGGAGGTCAGATCTTTATTCCCCAACTAATGATGAGCAATACTCATCATTTTGACAGCTACTGTCCATCCAGGTGCTGAATAAGGACCCTAGGATCAGACTTCACAGCTGTCAGGTGGCTATGCTGGATTAGGACCCAGGTTGGCGTGAGTGTGAAACCAATGCTCTTTCCATTCACTATCATCAAAGAATGCCTCCCCTACAGGCGTGCGAGCGTGCGCGTGCACATACACACACACACACACACACACACACACAGAGGATAGTACAAACTGTTTTTTTACAAAGCTGCTGCTGCACAAAGCACTGTTTAGAAATTGCTTAGAATGATCACACAGAGACCTTTAACAGTAATAGCACTTTTTCCTTTAAGTGGGTTAGCAAGTTTCTAGAAAGAACTGTCTATCTTCCTGCTTCTAGACTAAGGAAGGAGAAAAGTGTGATGAAGAGGACAGCCTGCCAGAGTACAAATGTGTACCCACCTGTCAAAGACAATGGTTTCCTATCAGGGCTCCTACGACAGTAGCCCTTTGGAATAAGGTTCTCACTTACTTAGAATACTGAAGCCCACTTACACTTGTGTACATGCAGGGCGGGGGGTGAGCACATACATGCATCTGTATGTCTGTGTTTTATATTTGTATGCATGTGTGTATATATACACTGATGCCCACACCTGTGAGGGATATAAGCATACAGATGCCTATGGGATAGTAAAGTTCATATACAGTGACTTGTGACTTGTTCACATACAACTAGTGACTTGTCATTGTGCCTGGGGAAATTATGATTCTGCTCCTGGGAGAAACATGTCTCTGTGTACTGTGTCTTTCTTGTAAACCTCTTTAAACATTTTTTTTAATTATGTGCATGTATGTATGCCTGTGTGCAGGCAGGTGGTTATGTGCACATGATTTCCAGTGGCTCAGGAGGCAAAAGGCATCAGATGCCCTGAGGTTGGAATTATATACAGACAGTTGTGAAATGCCTAATGTGAGTGCTGGGAATTGAGTTTGGATCCTCTACAAGACAATGAAAGGCAAATCCCACATCAGTAGACCTCAAATGAGAGAAATCACACATTTATAGTCCAGTGTTCCTCTAAGAAGTCAGTCAATGGACCTAAATCAGGTGGCTCTGACCTTGGCTAGACCTCCTCCCTTCTTGAGGCTGGATTACTTTAGTCCTGTTCCTAAGGGTTCTCTACAAAGCAGAAAGAGCAAGAGACAGGGAAATATAGGGATATTGTCTATTCCAAGAATTGAAGGCTCCTCAGGAATCTCATTTTCTCTTGGTGGCAAGCTCTGAGGATGTCACCACTCAGAATTCTAGACTACAACCAGATGTTTTTGGGAAGACTCTGAAACTGTTGTAGCTAAGCTGGTGCATGGGGATGCTTTGACTTAAATCCTGAAGGAGACATCCTTAACACCAGATATTAACAGATAGACTAGCACAGGTCAGAACAGGAGAGTTTGAAGAGTGGAGGTGACAGAATACTTACTCAGGAGCCTGTAGTAGGGCACAGTCACATGAACATGCCACTGAATTCTCAGAGTCAAAGGGGACTGCTTTTGAATCCCAATTCTGAACATCAGTAAATGTGTGGTGTTGGGTAAAGTGCCTCATCTCTTGGAGCTTCACTTTTTCTCTCTGTTCTTGATTTTAAAAATGGGAACGCCTTGGCATCCTATGAGACCTCACTAGTCAGAAGTCCTTTTCCCTTCTTTTTTTTTTTTTTTTTATTAACACATGGTGGCCAAATATTGTATGTATTTTGCTAAGCATTTGTCCTACTTTTTAACTGTTCTGTGGAACCCACACCACACACAGTATCAGCACCAACACCACAGAGTTGGGTCCCTTACAGTCTTCAACATTGCTCACTTCAACTCCATGGCACCCTCCCTTTAAGACACTAAGCCAAACATACGTTCTTTTATGATAAGGGATTAGGGAGTAAAGATTGCTAGTGGTTAACCTTCCTTGAATTCAGTAGAGCTTCCTCTTTAGGGAACTAAAAGATCACATATATAGTGTCAATCAGTTTCCCAATGTGGTGGACCCAGGGTATACTTGCTGAGTCCAACCTGTGAATTTGGGGAGGACATAGACATTTTCTCCATAACATCTCCTACATAAAATAAATGATAAATTTTGGAAAAACTGGAAGACCACAACCCTGGACAATGACCTACAGTAGGTGGAGGCTGAACGGCTTTATGTACTAGTCCCTCCGTGACCGACTCGAGTGATGGTAATATCGAGAGTGGATTCTTGTCCAGAGTGAACCACCATAGGGTCCTTGATCCTGTAGTCAGTCTTATAGATGTAAAGTCTGACTCCGTGGTGTCGTAGACGTGTACTCCTTTATATTAGGACCTTTCCTTCAGGATAGAGGATGTCTAATTTTAGACGAGGCCCTGAACTACATACAGAGCAGGATTTGTAAAACACAATAGGAAGTCCTTAAAAGGAGCATGCACTTGAGCCCCAGGTACACAAGGAATACAACAAATAAACACCGTGTAGAAGACTCAAGACTAAGAAAACCAAACAAAATGGAAGAGTTAAAGTCAAAGTACTAAAGGCATGGGTGGAAAATAGAGGAATAAAGCAAACAGTGAAAATGCAGTCAAAGCTGGTTCTTTGAAAAGATCAACGAATTAACAGATTCCAAACCAGACATTCAAGACAAAGAACGAAAACTATCAACACCTGAGCAAAGGAGGGGCAGCACCATGTGCCACAAGTAAAGAACATAAATAATCCATGCCCGAGACCACAGAGGGACATCATCATGTCATAAACAGTACACAGTCATTACTTGCAAACTGAAAATAGCAATAAAACAGAAACCAGTACAGGATCCCAGGCTTGAGTAGAACACAAAAGACTTTGTTGCTAGACATATTTGAGGAGGGAGTCTCCCTAAAAGCAGATGGGCCTGAATATAGGGATTGGGGGCGGGGATGAAATAAACATTTACAAGGACCTGTTACCTACATAGTCCCCAGGCTAACAATCCTTTCCTTTTATTGCCAGAGGCCTCAAGGAGCCCATGAGGGCTAGAAGAGCTAGAGGTTAAAATGCTGGCCTCCTCCCACCCACTGGGTGGACCAGCAAGATAGAAGATCCTGCTTCTCAGGCTGTAGGGCAGGCTTTATTCAGGTCAATTCATCAGCTGCCATTCAGCTGTGAACATCCTATTACTTAAGCTAGCTGTCTCTACTATCTCTTGACTAAAGTCCCAAGTGACAGCAGCAGCTCAGCATACCTGGTCAGGTCAAACTGCAGCCAGAGAGACTGAGCAACATGGACAAAAGCTACAGCTAAGCTTTTCCATGGCCAAGAAGTAACAGAGAGAAGCCACCGAGCGGAGGAGTGTCTGAAGTGAAGGTGCAGCAGTTCTTCAAGGGGAGGCTCATGTCCTTTACCAAAGTACAGTGTAAGACCCAGGCAAGAGCCAGGTGTAGGGGTACACATCTGTAATCCCAGTATTTGAGAGGCTAAGGCAGGAGGATTGTCTTCTGTTGCCCATAAGCATGGAGCACTATGATCTCCCCAACACATTAGAGGGGATTCTCAGTTCCAGGGTGGCATAGTTGTGTTCTGAGCTCAGCCAGTAACTTGCACATTTACCCAATTAACTTATCCAGTTTTTAGGTCTGGAAGGAAGAGGAGTTTTCTCTTTTATAGACTTGAGAATAAAACAGCAAGAGGGGAGGGGGAGAGGGAGGGGGAGGGGGAGAGGGAGGGGGAGGAAGAGACCCACCAAGACAACAGGCTTAACAAATTCATGGTTTATAAGAAGGGAATGCTGGTTCCCTCCTTAGCTAAGCAGCTATCCTCACCTGTTGTTCTCTCCCTTGACATTTCTTAAGTATGTACCTAGGGCCAGACCCTGAAACAGAAAACACATTTCCTGATTTCAAGCTCATAGTTAAGCTAATGAGAATGGCAGATAAATAGCTAGCTGCTCATTCATTTTAGTCATCATTCCCTTGTCACACAGAACATAAGAAGTTCGAATCNAAAAAAAAAAAAAAAAAAAAAAAAAAAAAACAGATGCTGGCGTGGATGTGGAGAAAGGGGAACACTCCTCCATTGTTGGTGGGAATGCAAGCTGGTTCAACCACTCTGGAAATCAGTCTGGTGGTTCCTCATGACAGAGGTTTTGTGGAGGTTGTTCTCCAATGATCCTGATAAGCACACTACTTACTTACAGTTAAAAACTACAAGGAGTCAGACCATGACTTACCATACCATTGCATAAAATCCCCAGGAAGAACTTGGGAAGGGAGAGGATGATTCAGACAGCACAGATGCCATTCTCTGTGATGCCTGTGGTGCAGGTGAATGTGCTGCCTGCATGGCTCTGAAAGCGTTAGCACAGAGGTGGGCAGACTAAAGCCTAGAGTGAAGCAAGGAATTAGAGCAAGAGGCTATTCACAAGGGACACACTTTTAGATACAAAGGACACAAGGAGAGTGTTTAGCAAACACAAAGCAAACACATGACATCTTCCTCCAACGTGGGAGAATATGTGACTAATGACGATTTACATGTTTCTTATATCAATAGTAAAGGTTTGCAAGAGTCAACAGAGAAATAGACAAACCATAAAGCATGAGTGGAGACTGGACATCAGGGACCTGCAGAAAAAGGTGTTTTAGTATCAGTGAGAATCGACAGCAGAGCTGAGGATAGACAGCAGTGCTGAGCTAGTCACCTTGCTAACAGGAAGCACCAAACCCCAAAGCAACACATGCTGTATCCATAAATAAGAGAATAGTTTCCAGAACTAAGCATGGGCCACAAGACATGGCCTAATACAGGTCATTGACTGAAATCTTACAAAAAATTGATTTCAACAGCAGGAGGGCAGCTCAGCAGCTGGGAAGATCCCAAGTGTTGAAACCCAAGGCTCAAATCAAAACACAATTACAAAAGAATTAGAAATAACTTGAGTTACATAACAATAAATATAAAACATCAAAACTGTGTCTAGAGGAACAAACTCAGCTTCAGAAGACAGCCAGGGAAGAGTACTTCAAATCAACAGCCCAAGCCACCACTTCAAGAAGCAGGGAAAGAAGAGAGCACCCTAGCCAAAAAGAAGCGTGTAAACAACAGTAATGAGGAGCTGGTGAGACAGAAACTGAGACAGAACTGAACTGCAATTAACACATCAGGAAAGGCAAACAGCGTCTTGAAAACAATCCTAAGCAACCTGGAGGCACACCTGACAGGACATCTGTAGGAACCCACAGCTGATAGCACAGGACAGTCAGCTACCAGAAACCCCCCCCCTCCCAGAAACCCACAGAAGAATGCCTACTGTGGTGACTTCTACTCGGACTGTCCCAGACGTGCAGCCAGTGCAACAGCCAAAGATAAGGAGAAAGTCTTTGAAAGTCCTACCTCTTGACCAGAAGGAAAGAGTAAGCTTGCCATGACTTGCAAATGACAGGAAGTAATGAGGCCATTTATCAAGGTTGCAGGGTAAGGTCAACATAGAAAAAAAAAAATCAATTCTATTCTATTTACCAGCAATAAACAAAATTGAAAATGAGGAAATGAAGTTTAAAACAATAGTATTTTGGCCTGGGGATATATCTCAGGTGAGAAAGTGCTTGTCTAGCTTGTAGGAGGTGCTGGATTTGATTTTCCAATACTACACAAGTGCAATCTGTGATCCCAGGACTTGGGGGAAGAAGGTAGGAAAATCAGAAGTTCAAAGTCACTTTCAGCTACACAGCAAGTTTGAAGCCAATCAGGGATTCAGTAGATTTTATCTTAAACAACAAAACCAAAAACATTGTACTTAGTAAAAATAGAATAAAAACCTGGGATACATCTGATTAAAAAAAAAAAAAAAAAGGCCTAAGATACAACAGAGAAATACCTGAAGCATGGCTTCATGGCTGGTGCAAATATACCCAAATATAGAGACTACGTATTACACATATAATGTAAACTCTACCATATATGTGGGTTTGCATTATACATTGTACATATAATCATTAACTTAGAGCAGTGGTTCTTAACCTTCCTAATGCTGCAACCCTTTAATACAATTGTTCATTTGTGGTGACCCATAATCATAAAATTATTTTGTTGCTACTTTATAACCGTAATTTTGCTACTATTATTAATCATAAAGTGAATTAAATATCTAACATGCAGGATATCCACTATACAAAAGAATAAGCATACAGTCTAGAACTAGTTCATGATATATTTTTTAAAGATTGTGGTTTCTTTTATTTTTGTTTTGTTTTGCTTTGTTTTTAGGGATGTGTTTTCAAGGCAGGGTTTCTCTATGTATTCCTGGCTCTCCTAGAGCTCATTCAAGAATAATAGGCTGCTTCTGCCTCCAAGGTGCTAGGAGTGTGCCACCTCTGCCCAGCTTTGGTTTGTGATTCTTATAAGCACCATTCATAAAAACTAGGTAATAGAAACAACTCAAATATTGATCCGTTAATTAATAAATAATTAATGTTTAATCCCCCAAGACAATGAACATCAAAGCCATAAATGTTGAGAAGAAGAACATGGAATAAATGAACTCTTAGACATTACTTATGGGAGTGCGTACTGGTGCAATCACTTCAGAAAACTATTTAGTCGTATCTACTAAAGCCATACATATGTTCAGATCCAGCAGTTGTCTTTTAGGTGAGTACTCAACAAAAATAAATGCTTACGCCCACCAAAGCGCATCTATGAAACATTCACAGCAGGGCTGGAAAGATGGTTCAGAGCTTAAGAGCACTTGTTGCTTTTGCAGAGCATCTAAGTTTCAAGCACCACATGGTGGCTCACAACCATACAAAATTCTAGTTTAGGGGATCCAGTACACTTTTCTGACTACTGCAAGGAATAGGCAAGCATGTAGTACACATACATATATGCAGGCAAAGATTCATACATGTAGAAGAATAAATTTAAGAGTAAAAAATTTTAAAATTCACAGCAACATTATTCATACTAGCCTAGCCCTAGGTCAGCCCCAGCATCCAGCACATGTCCTGGACAAGTAAGCCATGGAGCAGTCAGGTGGAAATGTTATGAAACACTGGAAACAAACAGAAAGCTGTCAAATGCAACACAGGTAAATCCCACAAGCACAGTGCAGAGCCAGAGGCACCATGGCACAGACCTCCACAGGCTCACAAGCCAGTCAGCAGTGACAGGGTCAACATGGTGGCCCTTCTGTGATGCTAGAAATGGTCTACATCTTGGGTCAAAGAGTAATTATGCCCATGTAAAACTGTTTGGAGCTGATGGCTTCAAATTTACATGCTTTCTGTCATGCCTTAAGAAAAAGTTATAAAAAGAAAAAAGAAAAAAGAAAGAAAAGAAAAACCTGACCAACCACTGTGGCTATGGAGACCAAAGAGGAGATAATCAGAAATAAATCTCCAAGAGAGATTGCTAGAAAATGGCTGGAGCATAGTTATGGCCTCCAGAGGCATTATTCAGGGCTAGATGCATTCCGCAAGTTATGCCCATATCAACAATACACAAACAGCAGGTAGCAGAGTGGGGATTTCCAGAGCTGGTTCTTTGCATCACAGCTACCATTCTCTGTGATAGAACAACTCAGGCAGATATACAAAGT
The DNA here is from genome assembly GCA_902729485.2 of Mus minutoides. Taxonomy (NCBI): domain Eukaryota; kingdom Metazoa; phylum Chordata; class Mammalia; order Rodentia; family Muridae; genus Mus; species Mus minutoides. Next base: position 18,871 of record LR754499.1, read on the forward strand.
AGACTCCCAGGGGCCTTCTATTAGACAACCCTCAAGTATCCTTATCAGCAGAGAATTCTTTAGAACAAGGTCCAGCAAGTTCCTATATATTGGTAAACAGTCACAGCTAGAATCTCAGCTTAGGTACATTGTCCTTCAGTATACTTTATGCCCAAATGATTCCAAGACTTGCCCAATCTTCCCTGGGGGCCCAATATCAAAAGCTAGCACTCTAATGGGCATATGGGCCTCCATCTGCTCCGACACCTCTATCAGGTGTGGCCTCTTAAGACCTTGGTCAACAAAGAGCTTCTGAGAGCCAAGGAAAGCACGTTTCTGGTGGGCCACAGCCAGCTGGCTTCCTCACCTTCATGGTAGTCACTGCCTGGTTATGCTGTAGCCTGACACTAGGGGAGAGGAGAGGCCGGTCTTCCTGTTGCAAGTACCATATTAAGAGGTAGACTAGAATCCTCCAGCCTTGTCAGCTTCAGCCCAAGCTAGAGTTGCATTCATGCAGCATGCAGAACCCCAGGTGCCTTCTGAGACTGAGTTAGCTGCTCTGTTCTTCTGGATTGCTCCTGGTAAAATTTAGACTTATTGTGCCTTCATCTAGCCTTAATAGCTTGTTACTGCCCTCCCCTAAAAACAAACAAAACAGAGAAAAGACTAGGAATAAGCCTGTCTTTCCATCATGACAGAATGCGATGGTGAGCAGAACTTCAGAGGATAGTGAGCTGACAGCAAAAGGCCTGTGCAAGGCACGGTGGCACATACCTGAAATCCTAGCACTAGCACTCAAGAGTTAGCACAAGGACTTAAAAGTTCAGGTCCAGATTCACTGATCCTCTCTATGAATAAGTACTTAAGAGAAGTTGGCATCTTCCAGTGCAGAGAGATGCCAGAGAACATGGAAGCTGCTGAGAGGTGTGGTAAGGCTGATGACATCACACTGAGGTCAAGCCAATTTACTACACAAACATCTTAGAAATATCTATTCCCACCTCACCATGCTCTCACAGGCCTGGAAAAGAGAGGCAGCAGGCATGCAGATAAAATGCCATATGGGCCATTGCTCACGCCAGGCCTGCTTTAGACAGTGCTACAAGGCCTGATGCAGGAGGGGGTCAAGAGGGAGACATGAAGGACCAACCAAGACAGCTAGATGATGATCCCTGCTGAGGAAAGGTCCCTGGTAATGAGGTCTGCTGGCTTTCACGAAGACTTGCTGCACAAGGCACTAAGTAATGGTGGCCAATCCCGTTGGATTCTGTGGGCAGAAGAGTTCATATTCTTAACTAGTGAAATGTGAAGGCTACCATGTTGCCATGGTGATCTGCATTAGAGAACACTGGGCCCCACACTGACAGACTCCCTTTATAAAGCCGTCACTTACTTTCTCTTTACAAATACATTTTAATACATAGTCAAAATGAGTTCAGGTAATAAACATAATGAAAGGCAGAGAGGAAGGTTGCTTATCTCCATGGGGAGCAGCCACCTCTGGGAGCCTGACTTTGATTCTCTGAGTTTAGTGGTATACCTTGTGCACATACTTATGGAACAAGGCATCTAGGAAGGGCTTGAGTGGCTTTGTGGAGGATGAGCCCAACATAGTCAAGACAAAGCCCCTGTTTAAGGAGGGAAAAGAGCCTTCTGCAAACAATTGCAATACAGTGAGAAATGCTACTTCTACCTGTCAGCTGCCAAGGCACGGGCATAGAGCGAAGGACTTCCAGTCCAGCAGCATAGGAGAGAGTTGTCTAAAACAGGCAGACATCTAGAGGCATGTCTTGATGCTACTCTTTGCTTTACAGGTCACCTTAGACACTCTTCCTACCAAGACGACCAGGGCATTCACCCTGTCCTTAAAAGAAGAGCTGGACTGGACACACAGGACACAAACCCTGGCCTTTCTGTCTTGTCCTCGGTACATTCTATTGCTCATAAGTGTTATGTAACATGATCTGGACAGACTTCTCTTCTAATAGGAAGTGGGGAAGAAGGTGTAGAGGAAGATCAGGGAAGACAGAAAAAGAGGCAGCACAGCACAGCACAGCACCAATGAGAGAAGGAAGAGGCAAGCTGAATTAGCAAATGAGGAAATAAAGGAAAGGCCAGATGCAGGCAGATCTCACAGGGCCTTGGATGCCATGAGAGTCGTGAAAGCTGCAGCCAGGTTCAGGTCCAGCAGAGGGAGGGTCAAAGTGAGGTCATAAGAGACTAAGCAGGAGGGACAGACCCATGCTAGGGGCCCGTAGGCACAGGCCAGGCCTTCACCAGAGCAGGCACTTGCAGGCTCAGCCTTCTGTGAAAGACAGCACAGATGTGGGGCACTGAAATGCACAGTCAGCTGGCGGGGAGAGGAAGCCAGGGGCTTTTTTAGGTAACTATCAATGCCCTAGAAGTGGCTTTACGACATCTGCCAGAAAAGCTTTTCATTTGGAAAAAAAAAATTTAAAAGGCAAGAGGAAAATCTATCTGGCAAAACCCCAACATACTTGATTGTAAAGAGAAAACAACCCAACAACACTCCCCTCTTGCATAAGGCTCTGCTGCCTTCTGGCTTTCAGGCATCAGCACAGACAGGCAACAACATTTTGCAAGGCTGCTGGGATCCAGATCACATGTTGCAATCTACTAAAAGTGAGAGGAGGTTGTGTAAGCTGTAGAAGTCTCCTCATCCTTACACATTCCCAGCTGTGGATCCTCTAGGACTCTGAAGCAAAAGTCCATGTGCTCTATCCACATTGGTGAAGCTACTCCCAGGGTAAAGTGCAAGAACAGGCAATTCTTGAATCAGAGAAGTTCAAGAATCCTGGCCCACTCAGCACTTACAGAACCTTAAATCTCTGAGAACCAGCTCCTTTAGAAGGCTCTCAGCTTTCCCTCAGTGACAGAGGGTGCTGGCCAGTTGAGGCCATTGATCATCACACCCCATCAGATCATAACAATGGCAACATGATCACTCTTTCAACTGGCTATAGCACAGCCAACAAGAAAGCACTAAGCCTTCATGTAAGCTCCCTGTAATTCCCCTGAAAAATCTTTCTCAAGCATCCAACTGGTAGTTGCTGCTAATGCCAGAAATTGTTAAAACAGCGTTGCTGCTCAGAGGCCTCTAATGTGTCCTCATGCAGGGGTAGAGCACAAGAGTATCCCAGCAGCCTTGCTGTAGGAGTGTGACAGGGTAGAAATGGAAAGGAGAGCATGGGCACAATGCAGAGGACAGGGAGGTGTTAGATGTTGAGAGACATTTATTTATTTCTGGACAGGGGGAAGGGGAAATGCTGTCTGAATAGTCATTCCTGAAGTGTTGATTGCTCTGCACATGCTGAGGAGTTCCTTGTACCTCCAACAACGGTATATCTTCTCCTGGAGAAAGCAGGGATGAGGCCAGCAGAGGCACAGCCACATACCTTGACTTCCAAGTTATAAAAAGTTAGATTTGGCCACAAAAATGAAAGATATCTATCACATAGTCTTTTGGTGGGAAACTATGGCAATCACAAGAGAACCAGGACTAATGAGGCCACAGGAGCAGCAAGGGGCTACCTCTAACCTTAGAAAGCACAACCTTAGAAAGCACACCCATGTCTCCCTCTGCTTTACACCCTCCTTACCTACACATTTTCTCACATTTCAGAGCTCTTAGAAAAAGGCTCTTTAGTGAATAAGTGCAAGATCAAATAAAACTATAAATTAGCCTGCTTGGTGTTATGTCACCAAAGTTATTTGCAACAAACATGGTTCCAAACAGTCCCTTTGGGGAGTCTACCCCACAAAGTCTGGGTTGGAATTGGACCCCTGTACATATGACTCTTCCAACTGGGTGGGAAGTAACTAGAATCTAGAACTCACAGTTTCCTGAAAGTTCCTCAAGCCAGCCACAGTGAGTGGCCTTCAAGTCACTAATGCAATTTACTCTGGCAACAAACTCCTATGGTCAACCTAAACCAACTCTATGCCTTTACAGCTGGTGTACGCTGTGTTGAAGGACAGAGCAGTCCATTGTGGACCCAGGGCTCAATCCATACAGTGACAGGTTGTCCAGATGCTCAGAGTGGGCTCAGACCTGAGTCATATGTGACAAGTTATACTCACTAGTGAAAAAAACAAGTTGTGCTCACTAGTGTTTCTGTTCAGAAACAAGGCTGATGCTCTTCTCTGAGGGTGTTTGTGATGACCCCTAGAGCAGGTGAGCACAGTACAAGGTGGCCACACCTAGCAGGTACTAAACTCTAAGAAGTTCACTGAAGGAAGGCAACAACTCATATTCAGTGTCCACTCATGTCTTTAAAATTTATTTTTATTTATGTGTCACAGCATGTTTGTGTGAGTATATGCTCTATGTACAGATACCTGCAGAGGCCAGAAGAAGATATGAGATCCCATGGACCTGAAGTTACAGGTGACTGTGAATCACTGATATGGGTGCTGCGAACCTAATTTGGGTCCTCTAGAAGAGCAAGCAGTACATGCTCTAATGGCTAAGACATCTTATAGCCATGAATCATGTCTTCTTAAATCATCAAGTAACTTGGGAATGTGTACACACAGGGACAGCCAGGTAACTTACTGACATTCACTTTGAATCTTCTCAGTCACAATCCAATTGAATATTAATAACAATCCAGTATGGTCAATGAGGTAGGGAGAGCATCCTCTTTAAAAAATGAGAAGCCAGGACTCAGAGGAGAAGCATGACATGCCCAAGGCTATGCAGCCAATGAAAGGCAGACTGGAGTTCTGGACCCAAAATATTCAAAATGGTCAATATTTTAAGATTTTTTTTACTAATGGAGTTTTTACGTAAAATATCTGAACTAATTTGTTCTGTGTCTGTATAATTCCAAAATACCATATTAGATTCCAAAAAACAATACAGACCTACAAACTTCCATTTTTGCTAACTCAATCAGCTCTATAATACATAAACACAGAATTATGGTAGGTTACAGGATAGCCAAGCACTCCTCTCAGAAAATGACAAAGCCAGAGGCACGTTCAAAGATGCATGTAGGACACCCGAGGCATCAATCAGTAGGCAGATGAAGGAATCACCATTTAGAGGAGAGAGCAATAGGAAGGTTACATTTGGGTCAGAAGCCCAAACATCAATGTACTCTCTAGTAGGAGACATGAACACTAGTGCACTTTCCAGGGATGCCAGGTGCCAGAAAAATAGGCTTTGGCCAGTTTGTATATCAAAGCTGACAGCAGTTCCCATGAGAAGCACTACTCATTACTGTTCATTTTCCCTAGACTCAAGGTCATCTGTGAATTAAACACTTGGACCTGGCCATGTGGAGAAGGAGAGGGAAGTGTGATGGCTTCTCTAGGTTGTTACCTTGACTATATCTGGAATTAACTAAAATCCAAAAATGGAGGGCACAGCAGGGACAGATTTTTGCTTAATATGAAGTGAAAAGATCTACTTCTAGTCTAGATCTTGAGGTGGAAAGACACACACCTTTTGCTGGAGGCCTATATAAGGACATGGAAGAAGGAAGCTTTTGCTCTTTGCCTGCTTGCCCTCACCTTGCTAGCAAGTCCATTCCTTCACTGGCATTAAAGCCTACTTCTGGAATTTCAGCATATACTGAAGATCTGCTGCTGAGACATACAGCCTTGTGCTTATGGGTGGAGCAATTTCTGGATTCTTGGAATTTCCATTCATAGCCAGCAATTGTTGGATTACCTGGACCACAGTCATTCTAATAAATCCCATAGATGGCCGGCCGGATGGATGGATGGATGGATGGATAGATAGATGGATGGATAGAGGGAGAGTCATTCTATAAATTCTGTTATTATAGAGAACCCTGAATAATAAAGAAGACAAATCAGATTTGTGCCCCCAAACTAGCATCATGAAACACTCAAGAAGGTAGCTGAAAGGATTCCAGGAAGCCTAGAATTTATAAGGCTTCATAGAGGACTGATAATATGCTTGAACAACTTGGAAAAGAGCCATTGTGATGTTTGTATGTACTGAAAAATAAACCTATGGATGAGGCATTCAGAAAGTAATTACTAGCCACACAAGACTGACAACCTGAGCTCATCCCCAGAACCTAGGGGGAAAAAGCTAGATTCAGTGGTACACATCTGTAATGCCAGTATTCCTATGAAGAGACAGAAGTGGAGACAAAAATCTTCTGGAAACTCTTAGGCATAAATACAAAGAGAGGACTTGCCTCTACAAGGTAAAAGGAGCAAACTGACACCCCCCCCCCCATAATGTTGCCTTCTGATTCCACATGTGCTATGCACTTGTGCACATGTATGTTTGTGTGTATACATACAAAATTAATTTTCTCAAAACTCTGGAAAACTGTTGACTCACAGCTTCAGAGTTTGCATCTTTCTCTAATATTGATACACTCTTTCCCTACCATCACCAGTTGGGCAGAGGTGGAAATTAAACAAAATAAAATTCTACATACATCTGAAGAAGCCTGCTTCTTATGTTCATAGTACATATGTTGTACTATGGCTGAGTGTAGGACTAGCCTACAAGACTGGGTTGGACTTCCAGGCTAGTGTAACAGTCCCACAGATCTCAGGACCACACTGTCTCTTTTGGCATGAAACTAAACTCTGTTCCCCCATCAAACAGCAATAAGCTAACGTTCCTAAGAAAAGAACTAAAGGTCTGGCCAGCTTTATCAGTCAGCATCAGGAAGTCTGTGACTGGGCAGGCAAAGGGACTTCATAAGCAGGGATATGTAGGAAAAGGTTCAAATTTATCAACAACCTTCATCAAACATTTGGCTGCCAGGTTGTGGGTATAGTGTCAATTAAGGCATAGAGCAATATGTAGAGCAGGAAAAAGAATAGAAAGAAGCCACAATCACAGAAATGAACTGAATAAGTTAACAAACAGGCAATGTGCAAGTCACTTTTTCAACATATATAATCTGCCTTGATAACAAAATCAAGAATGAATAAACTGACTCTTAAAACTTTCTTAATTTCTGACTTGTAAAAAAAGGAAATGTGCCAGCAGAAGATCCTTTATCCCTATATGGCAACAATCCACTGAAGATGGAGCCACCTTTCTGGACAGAGCACATACAGTTTGGGTTGTCACAGAACACAACATGTCCCATTACATATAAGGTTCAATTTGCTCAAGCCTACACAATTTCTAGAAGCTTGGAGGTTAGTGCTTGGAACTATGTTATTTAGAATTTAAATGACCAGTCTCAAAACATTTCTGCATCAACAGAAAGAACTAAGGTATGTATTAGGGTCATCACAGTTCTGTCCCAAACCACCCAGTACAGTGAGTATCTGTTAAGCACAATCTGAAAAGCAATGTTTATACCTTAATTAAAAATATTTTGCCAAGCCAGGTAGTGGTGGCTCATGCCTGTAATCCCAGCACTTGGGAGGCAGAGGCAGGCAGATTTCTGAGTTTGAGGCCAACCTGGTCTACAGAGTAAGTTCCAGGACAGCCAGGACTATACAGAGAAACCCTGTCTTGGGGGGGTGGGGGAAGAAGGAAGGAAGGAAGGAAGGAAGGAAGGAAGGAAGGAAGGAAGGAAGGAAGGAAGGAAGCTAATATTTTTTGCCATCCCCTGTGCAATAGGCAAATATTGCAAATATGCAATAGGACACCTTGTTAGTGATGTCGCTCTTAAATCAGTCAGGGGCAGAGCAGATGGCAGTCCTTTGTTCATCCTAGCTTGGTGCCCAGCTTGGTGGCTGTGATGGTTTGTATATGCTTGGCCCAGGGAATAGCACTGTTGGGAGGTGTGGCCTTGTGGGTGTGGATTTTAATACTCTTGTCCTAGATGTCTGGGAGCCAGTATTCTGCTAGCAGCCTTCAGATGAAGATGTAGAACTCTCGGCTTTTCCTGCACCATGCCTGCCTGGATGCTGCCATGTTCCTGCCTTGATAATAACAGACTGAACCTCTGAACCTGTAAGCCAGCCTCAATTAAATGTTGTCCTTTATAAGACTTCCATTGGTCATGGTGTCTGTTCACAGCAGTAAAACCCTAACTAAGACAGTAGCCAAAGCTGTTATATGCATAGGACACATAAAAATCAAACCCAGGCAGCACAGTACTAGAGAAGGAAGACAAAGACCTTCGTTCCATCATGCCACCCACAGTCCTGCCCTCCAATGCATTGCTTGAGGAGGGGCATCGATAAACAGAGCCCCACCTACCACTACGCAGCACAGTGCGGGAGGAGGAAGACAGAGACCTACTGACAGTCATGCAACCCACTGACCTGCCCTCCAGCACACAGCACAGGCTGGCTGTAGACACCCAGTTGGTGCCACACCACATAGAACAGAGGGAAGATGTCTTAGAGTTTTACTGCTGTGAACAGACACTATGACCAAGGCAACTTTTATAAGGACAGCATTTAATTGGGGCTGACTTATAGGTTCAGAGGTTCAGCCCATTATCATCAAGGTGGGAGCATGGCAGTATCCAGGCAGGCAAGAGGAGGTGAGAGGTCTACATCTTCATTTGATGTAGGAGAAGACTGGCTTCCAGGCAGCTAGGATGAGGGTCTTAAAGTCCAGGCCCACAGTGACATACCTACTCCAACAAGGTCATACCCACTCTGACAAAGCCACACCTCCAAATACTGCCACTCCTTGGGCCACCATATTCAAACTACCATAGAGGATGTCACCTAAGGGACGTACCAGATGCATGGCCAGCCTGCGGAGCAGCATGTGGTCAGATGGGAAAGAAAGAGAAGTGGAGCAGCTTGAGCATTATGAAAAGTGCAATTGGAGACTCTAGGGTGAAGAGGAGTATCCTATGGCCAGCTCTGCCACCTGGGGCCATAATGAGGTTCCAGCTCCAGCTGCCACTAAGGTCTATGTCTGGGTCTGTGGCTACACAGCAGCAGGGGTCAGTGTGTCAATGTCTGTGGCTTGTATAACCCTAGAGAATATGGGGATGCCCCTGCTTGGGGCAACAGACAGGGACCATGGGCATGTCTGGGGGCTTTTGTAGGCCTGGTTCCATTCCTCACTAGTTGAGGTGGCCTAGAGAGCTGGCCTCACCTCTCACAGGCAGCAGCACTTGGGAGAGCAGGCCTGGTACCTTACCCAGAAAGCACAGTGGAGCTGGCCTTGATGGCAGGGGGCTGTGGGGGAAGGTAAGGGATGGGAATGAGATGGCCCAAGGGCTTAAGTGTGGGAAAACTGAACCCACCATTCTTCTGCCATGAGGTGGTATGAGTGTGTTGCCCTCCCCTCCTGCCACCTGTAAAAGTTGTGAGGGCTGCCCACAGGGTCATGAGAGTGGGCAAGCTGGCCCTGTACTTTGTCAGGTACAGTACTCTGGAGGGCAGGCCTCACACTGCACCTGAGCAACACAGTAGGGCTGGTCCTGGTAGAAGGGGTGCAGGGAGCCAGCCCCGAGGTGAGAGTGATGGAGAAGTGGTGTGGGTGTGGGAGTGATGCTCTCCCTCCCTTGCCCCCCTCACCACCTGCAGTTGTCAGAAGAGCAGGTTCTGAGGACATGAGAGTGGGAGAGCTGGCCCTGCCTCCTTACTGGCTGTAGCACCAAGGAGAGTGGGTCCTGCACCTCACCTGGGCAGCACAGTAGAGCTGGCCCTGATGGCAAAGGCGCAGGTGAGCTGGCCCAAGGGCATGAAAGCAAGAAGGTTGACCTCACCTCTTACCAATGTTGGTATTGGGTGGCCTAGGTGGAACAGTACTGGAGAGCTTACTCTGTTAGTACAGATAATGGAAAGCCAGTGCACTGAACAGCTCAGTTTCCACCCAGACCCAGACCAAGGGCTCTGAGTTGGCCTACCCCAAAATCTATATCATCTACGAATGAGTCGGATATGTGAAAGGGCCAGTCCTGCTGATTCTAAGCTGTAGGATCTCCATGACACAGAGCAGCAATGGGATGACAGGAAGGAGTCCTAGTGTGAGTCCAATATTGACGGTGTCATAGAAACCAAAGATCTTGAGCCAGACCCAATGACTCACCACAATGAATATGTGCAGATGAAGATATATGGACAGAGGGATATACTGTGGCACATACTGTGAAATACTACAGATTCTACAATGAGATGTTTTCTATGGTGTGTGTGTGTGTGTGTGTGTGTCTGTGTGTTTTATTGTGGGGGGAGGTTGCAAGGGTGAAGGATGGATATGAGGGAACAGGGAGATGAGTGGGACTGGGGTGCATAATGTGAAACTTACAAGGAGTTTTTAAAAGTTTAAAAAATAAAAACCACCAAAAGAAGGCACACATGAAGACACATTTCTGAATGCTGCATCTGTCAGAGTGCATTTGTCAGAAAACTAATGCAGAAAATTTGCTTAATAAATGTTATTGTTTTTAAACCATTACTGTGGGGCTAAATCAAGTATATTTTTAAGATCAAAAAATTATTTTGCTGGGTGGTGGTGTACATCTTTAATCCCAGCACTCAGGAGGCTGAAGCAGGTAGATCTCTGTGAGTTTGTGGCCATGTTGGTCCCCAGGGTAAGTTCCAGGATAGCAAGGGCTGTTACACAGAGAAACCCTATCTTAAAAGAAAAAAACATTGTTGCTAAAATGTGCTAATGATTATCTGAGCCTTCAGAGAGGACTAATCTTTTTGCTAGTGCTGAGTTTCCCCTCCTTGTAAACGTTTGCTGGCAAATCTGGGTAATGGCTGTTACATGCTGCAAGGCTCTTCTCACAAATGGTTTCTCTGGGCAACTCTGCTATTTTGACAGCAAATTACTGGCATAGCACTTCTGCTTAAAGTAAAGGGTTAACTGCCCCCTACCCCAAGCTTTGATGCTGCCTTATCAACTGTATTTCTATAATACCCTGAACCTCCCATGTGGTCCCAACAAGGATCGCAGCTTCTCTGCAAGGAGTAGATTCTATCTTGAGAGTACACTGTCTTTGTTCATCCTAAGAAGCATCAACTGCATTTCTCATGAGGTTCTGCCAGTCAGCACATCTTCAGGCTTTACTCTCAGTTCTAGCTTTCCTGTTATTGCTACCACACATGCACTCACTGCCTCCATTTCAGGCTCAACCCTCTGCAAGTCATCCTTAAAGGACAGAGTCAATTACCAAAGCCCTATTACATCACCACTTCTGTGATTCACAGACATTCTTAATGGCAGAGTGGTGAATTCTTTCTAGAAGGGTTTTGGCTGAACCTGCCAGATCATCAACAGAAATGCCTCAGGTGTAGCTATAGTCCTATGAAAAGCAGTTCTTAAATATGAGACTTAAGTCAAAATCACTCCCTGATTGTCTGACTGGGGAATGGATGCCATGTATGGAGGTGTGCCAACACTGACATCACCGTTCTTCTCCATCAGAGCTCTGAGTGACCACAGGAATTGTCAGGTTGCAGCAGGTCTAAATAATAAGCTTGAAAAACCAAGCAACCCATGCTGTAAACAGATGTGCTATCACATATACTTTGCTGTTTCATTTATGGAGCACAGGCAGAATAATAAGTCTTAGAATTTTTAGAATGGCAAATGAGTGCTGGTTGGCTTAGTCATCCACCAGCTGCATCAGCCCCTCAAAAGAGAATCTGCATGTCCTTTGAAGCTTTGAAGACAGGCACTGGTTTCTTCTTGATAGCTATTTAAGTCCTGGACAGCACTGTATTCTAACACAGGGCCATGTCACCTATTCTGGAAGCCCACTGTGGTTTAGACCCATCTTCACTAGTGACCTTAGCCAGACATTCAGGGTCACTTGCTGCAACCTGCACTTCAAGCCCTGCTGCTTCCCTTGTTCTTTTCCTTGTACTTTATGGAGATACCTCCTTTCTTACATTTTACCAACCAGTCTCTGCCAGCTTCTTGGCCTCTATAGGATGGAAGAAAATTAGGGCTGTTTTGGATTAGGCTTTGGCTGAAAGAAATGCTGTGGGTGGTTTGAGCTCCCATCTATCCACTAATACTTTCTCCACATCAGGAGCAAGGCTGCTCCACTCTCTTCCTGTGTCTCTGCCTAGCACCAATCACTTCTCACCACTCACAATTTGCCTGTTTGTTGCCAGGTCTTGCCTTTGGCCCTTCACAACATCTAACATCCTCCCTCTCTAAGCTTAATCATCATTATTTGACTGAAAACATAAAGGCTACTGCATAACTGGCCTAATACTCTTGTATCTTAAGAAATAGGGAAGCCTGAAAAGTAGAAGGCAGTGTGATATACTACCTACTGATGAGATTCACAGACTTATGTAGACATAGTCCAAAATAATTACAGCCATGACATCATAGATCAACACAAAAGATACAATTCTCATGAGAAAGCTTGAAATACTGTAGGAATCACCTCAGGACACAAAGATACGTATCAAGCACACATTATTGAGAAAGTGCTGCTAATAAATTTGTTTGATGCAGCCTGATACATACCTTTAGTTGTAAACAAACAAGCAAACAAAAACAGGAGAACAAAGCACAGGGGAAAAGATATGCCTGCACAATTAGCAATAAAAACCAAGCAGCAAGAACAGCATCCCCCACCAATGTTTTTGGTACTCATTAGTGCTGTCTTAATTCCTCTTCTCATTTCCCACAGACACAGCCCATCTGCTCCTGACCAATTATCCATGAGCTGGTGCCTGACACGGTCTCAAACTAGAAGTCCTGCCTATAAGGACATCTGATATGCCTGGACACTTAGGCTTGAGGTGTCCACAGCTGAGCTAGCCTCTTTCATGACCAGCCTGCTCCTCTTGTGTTCAGGAGCCTGAGAGGCATGTACCATCCCTTTAGTTGCCCATTAATACAGAGACACCTTCATCCTATGTGTACCTCTCTCTTTAAATAAGCTTTACATTGAGAAATATTTGTAGACTTACATAAAAAGTTGTAAAGACACTGGGCAGTGGTGGCGCATGCCTTTAATCCCAGCACTTGGGAGGCAGAGGCAGGCGGATTTCTGAGTTCGAGGCCAGCCTGGTCTACAGAGTGAGTTCCAGGACAGCCAGGGCTATACAGAGAAACCCTGTCTCAAAAAACCAAAAAAAAAAAAAAAAAAAAAAAAAAGGTTGTAAAGAAACCTCCCCAATGTGAGGGAGCATATTACAATACCAGGGTTCCTCTGTCAAATTAAACTGAGTTTACTTCATTACCAAAGTTCATTAAGCCCAAGTTTATCCACTACCATCATTTTGTTAACATTGGTGTTCCAGAATCCAAGATAGGAGAGCACTTTTCATTTTGATCCTGTCTCTTTGGCAAGTGTTTCCTATTAAAATCAAACCACACACATTAAGCTTCTCTCCACTCTCCTAGGCTGACTCAGACCTCTTAGTTGCTTTTCAAGTATTTGCCTCCATGTTTCTAATCCTGCCAGTTACTGACTTTTTTCATACAGATGCCTCTCCAGTGTCTACAGCCCTCATCACTTGCAGAATACAGTGTGCTATGACTGAGCCAGTATTATTCACAGCTGAGCTATGGAATGTTCTCAGATTTCTTTTCTAGAATAACTGTTTTCTGCAGAATCAAATTTTGTTCTCTTTTTGGAACTCTGAAAAGACAGCTCCTTCTGCAGCTTCTACCAGCTCTATTTTGTGGCTTCCAGTACACTGGGGTTAGTGTGATTCTTTGATACAACCTGTCATTTTTTTTTCTTTTTTTTCTCTCCCACTTTCCTACTTCCTCTCCCATCCTCCCTCTCCCCTCTCTTTCCCATAGTCTGCTAAAAAAAGTCTCAGTGATCTTCATCTTCTCCATCCATTTCCATCATCTTTATCTCAGCATTCAGACTAAGCACCAACTGGGTAAAGCACCCACACCTTTAATGGCAGCTTTCTTTCTGACTTCTGGCTGGACTTGTGGTCTTACTTCTGAAAACTGACAGGGTGAAAGTGGTAGGACATCACCCAAGACTTGGGAGATGGACTGCTGTCTGTCCATTTTGCCCTCACCAACAGAGCAAGCTGTCTTGTTACAAGCTGTCTCAAGGAGAAGTCCAAGAAGCAAGGAGCGAAGGCCCTCCCATCCAGCAGCCCACAGAAACAGAAATCTTCCAAAACCCATGAAATGAGAATAGAATCAGATACACCAAGAAAGTTCACAGATGGTTTAATCACCTTGCTTGAAGACCTTTGGGTGATCTAGACCCAAAGATCCAGCAAAGCTATAGAAGCTCTGAGACATGAACACTAATATTCTCAACCCAGAGTCAGTGAGCCACAGCCCTGTCCCAACTGTACTTTCAGAACAGTCTGGCAGGAATGGCCACAGCCACTGTCTCAAGTACTGTTTGTGGCTGCCATTGCATTATCATGGCACAGAGTGCTACAGTAGATCCCAAGTGACTCTAGGTTCTGGGGTGAGTTGATGGCAGCACAAGATACTGCCATGCTCCTCTCTGAATGCTTTTGGGGAAGCTAAGGTCCTTCCATATTCTAGAATTTCATGAAGTGGACCTTGTCTAGATCCATTCTCCACAGCTAATGGGCTATTCCATCTGCAGGGTCTGTGAAAGGTTCTGCAGTCACTTTGCTAACACTCTACTGGTCTCAGGTATCTCTTCACTCCGATATGCTGGACTGCCTAAGCAAATGCTCTTATTTCCTTTTTTAAAAAGATTTATTTTATTTTATGTATGTGAATACACTGTAGCTGTACAGATGGTTGTAAGCCTTCATGAGGTTGTTGGGAATTGAATTTTTAGGACCTCTGCTCACTCGGGTCAACTCTGCTCGCTCAGTTGCTTGCTCTGCTTGCTCTGGCCCAAAGATTTATTATTATAAATAAGTACACCGTAGTTGTCTTCAGACAGCACTAGAAGAGGGCGTCAGATCTCATTATGGGTGGTTGTGAGCCATCATGTGGTTGCTGGGATTTGAACTCAGGACCTTCAGAAGAGCAGTCAGTGCTCTTAGTTGCTGAGCCATCTCACCAGCCCAATGCTCTTGTTTCCCAAGCTTCTTTTATATTTTCTGCCACTTGTTTTCATTTCTGGGCATTTCCTCCACTCCACTTTCTAGCCCTTCAATGGAATTTCCTATTCTGTGATTGTGTTTCTAAACCTAAGAGCTCTTTTTCTATGTTGTTTGTAAAATAGTATTTTCTTTATTAGAGGGCCTTTTAAAATCTTATTTCTTCTTCTGCTTCCATACATTATTCCCATTTTCAATTTACAAACTCTGTACAGAGGTTAAATGTGTTAGTCTTCATTTACATCGGCTTACATTTTGGCTATCAATGATCCCTCTGTAGAGTTGATTTCTCAAGTTCAGAAGTAAGCAGCTCCATGTTCTTTCTCTCCAGGACCTGCTTGCCACTTGCCAGATGACCTATCAGAACTCTTCATAAGGAGCTTTACATTGCCAGTCTTTACAGGCCTTATCCTGGGTCCTTTAGTCTCTAGCCTGGAAGGCTTAAGCCTGTACTCTTGGAGCAAATGGAGAAAGAAAGAATCACAGGGTAGGATGGAAGGCCCCTTCTACTCATAGAGAACCCTCCCCATGAAGCTTGCAGGTATCCAGACCCTTCCACTTTTACCACATCAATTGCACCTGAACCATAAAGGGTTTGGTCTGCTGGTGGAAAGGAGCTTCAAGGAGGACAGGTTTTGACACTTCTTAAATAACTTCAACCTAACTCCTCCCATTATTTTGTTGTGTGTGTGCTGTATGTGTGCACCTCCTCTTATAGGAGTGTGTTAGTGTATACCTAAAGCTCACCAAGTCAGCTAGGCTAGCTGGCCAGTGAGCTGCAGGACCCTATCTGTGTCTACTTCTCCAGAGCTGGGAACATATCTGTACTGCTGAACTTGACTTTCATGGGGGTCAGAGCTTAGGTCTTTGTGCACTTTACTGACTAAGCCATCTCTCCAGTCCTTTCATTCTTTACTCTTTGAACCCCACAGAGGTTAGAACTAGGGTTCCCTTCAATTCTAAAGCTCTGGGCCAGATGTGAAGTACAGCCATGGGCATTAATTCCCTATTGCAGGCCTCCTATTACCTAAGCAATCAACTCTGCCATCTAATCCCCCAACTTCGCAGCACTGCTGCTGCCCCATATATTCATTCTTGCTTTAACAGGACTTGGGGATGAAACAAAAGAACTGGCTGTGTTCATTATGTCATTTACACAGACAGCCTGGTTGTTCTAATCCTCATATACTATGATCACTGAGCTCTATGATTCTGTTTACTAGGTATCTTCTTAATCGCCTCTCAAGTCCATTGTTGTTTCTCCAGGCCAGGCCCTTATTTTTCATCAAAGTATAGCTAGTTCCCAGTTTCCTTGACCTCTAGTTTCTCTCCCTCCCTCAAAGGCACTATCCATGTTGTCAGATTAAAATGCAAGTCAAACATAGTATATCCAACTATTGGGGTTTGGATTGTGGTCCTGAAAAATGGGACTCTACCCCCATTACTTCTAGAATGTGATCTTATTTGAAACTGATGTTTGCATGGGTTATCAAGTAAAAATTAGGTCAGTGGGATAAACCCCAACCCAATATGACTCGGGTCCTGATAAAATAGACAAAATGTGGGAGGTTATACACACAGTACTTGAAAGGTGGGTGTAAAGACAGACACAGGAAGGGCCAAGGAATGCATAAGGCTCCCAAAATAACAGAGTGAGTCCTGAAAAGTATCCTCATAACTTGACTTTTTAAAACATGTGTGTGTGTGTGTGTGTGTTTTATGCCTGCATATATCTTCTGTGCACCATGCTAATACTTGGTGTCCATGGAGGCCAGAAAAGTGAATCAGACACTCTGGCCTGGAGTTACAGACAGTTGTTAAGCTTCCACATGGGAACTGGAATCAAACTTTGGTCTTCCAGAAAAGCATCCAGTGTTCTTAAACACTGAGCCATCTCTCCAGCCCCCAAACGTCTAGCTTTTACAACTACCACACAATAGATTTTACTTGTTTTAAGCCACTTGGTTTGTGGTACTTGTTACAACAGTTCTAGGAAACAAATACATTGATTTAAGTTAATTTTTTCTAGAGACTTTTCTTAGAGAATGAAAAAGAAATTCCATGTTTAGGGATTTACCCCAAAGAAAATAACAAAGGAAGCCCCCTCCTCCACCAGAGATCACACTTGCTGCTTGAACCTAAGATAAGCACCCTGCTAGAGAATTCCCCCCTGCCTCAGTGCCTGCTCAGCCTACTGGCAACAGCCTTGCCTCTCCTTATTTCCACATCCTGGCCTAAACTCCACCAGAAATCTCCTACTCCACCAGAGGTCATGCTGGCCTCCAGAATTCCAAGTCCCAACTCCAGTACAGTAACCTTGGCTAAACCAGGCGCCATGACAGCCACCAGAAGTCCAGCTCCCAACTCTTGTAGAGACCCTCTATGCAACTACAGGCCACTCCAGGCAGAAGAGGAAAGAAGAAACAGAAATCAAAGACAAAATACCCATCCAACAAAGACAAACTCAGATCCCAGACCAATAATTACCCCAAACCTAGATGCCTAGATGCCAACTTAGGAACACAACAACAACCAAGTCAATCTGTCACCACCAGAGCCCAGCAATCCTACTACAGCAAGTCTTGAATATTCCACCACAGCTGAAGCACAAACAAATGACCTTAAACCAAATTTAAAACCATGATAGAGGCCCTTAAAGAAGAAATTATTAAGTCCCTTAAAGAAATTCAAGAAAGCCAAGAAAAAAACAAATAAATTTATAAAGGAACAAATAAAAGTGTTCAAGACCTGAAAAACGTAAACAGGAGCAATAAAGAAAACACAAACTGAGGGAAATAGAAAATTGAGGGAAGCTAAAAGGAACTACAGATCAAGTATCACCAACAGAATACAAGAGATGGAAAAGAGAATCTCAGGTGTTGACAATATGATAAAAGAAATAGATATATCAATCAAAGAAAATCTTAAATCTAAAAAATTCCTAACACAAAACATCCAGAAAATCTGGAACACTATAAAAGGAAATATTAGGAATAAAAGAAAGAGAAGAATCCAGTTCAAAGACTAAAAAAATATTTTCAACAAAATCATACAAGAGATTTTCTAACCTAAAGAGGGATCTGCCCCCTCAAAAAGCCTTATCCTATTCCAATTGGTAGGAAGCACAAAAGAGGGCTTGCTACTTGCACTTTTCTCTATTGGTGTTTTCATTTCCTCTTCAGAGACGGAGCTAATCAGTTTCTTCATATCCAGATGATCTAGCCTTGGCTTTTTAATTTTAGCTGGGATTTTCATAATTTCTGTTATCAGCTGCTAAATCTGCTGCAAATATCAGTTTGGAGAAGAGTAAAAAAATATATAAGAAAAAAGACATTTGTTGGGCATGGAAATTCAAGCTTGTAACCTCACCATTCAGGAGGTTGATGCTGGAGAATGGCTGGAAGTTCAAGGACAGTCTGTGGTATATTGTAAATATGAATCCAGCAAGAGTTACAACTGTTTCCCAAAAAGGGTATGAGGGGACATTTTATACTCTCTAACATACAAGTACATACATTTTATACTATCTAACATACAAGACATTTTATACTATCTAACATACAGAGAATCTACTCAAATAAACAGATGGTCTTTTTAATAATAATAATAATAATAATAATAATAATAATAATAATAATAATAATAAGGACCTGCCTATAAAGGTACAAGATGCTTATAGATCACCAAATAGATTGGACCAAAATAGAAAGTCCTCTCTCCTCATAATAATCAAAACATTAAATATCTTGAACAAAGAAAGAATATTAAAAGCTATAAGGAAAAAAGGCCAGGTAACATATAAAGACAGACCCACCAAAATTACACCTAACTTCTCAAACACCAGAAGTGCCTAGACAGACGTCCTGCAGATGCCAGCCCATACTACTATACCCAGCAAAACTTTTAATCACCATAGATGGAGAGAACAAGCAATTGCATGATAAAGTCAAACTTAAACAATATTTATCCACAAACTCAGGCCTACAGAAGGTACTAGAAGGAAAATTCCACCCTAAAATAATTTATACCTATGAAAATACAGGAAATAATCTCACACTAGCAAAACCAAAAGAAGGGACACACACATACACATACACACACCACCACCACCACAACCACAACCAACACCACCACCAAAATAACACAGGAAGTAACAATCACTGGTCATTGATATCTCTCAGTATCATTGGACACAATTCCCAAATGAAAAGGCACAGTCTAAGAGAATAGATGTGAAAACAGGATCCATTTGTCTGCTGCACACAAGAAACACATATCAACATCAAAGACAGACATTACCTCAGAGTAAAGGTATGGAAAAAAGATTTCCCAAGCAAATGGACCTAAGAAACAAGCTGGTGTATTCATCCTAACAGCTAACAAAATAGACTTCAAAATTAATCCAAGAAATGGGGAAGGACACTTCATACTTATCAAAGGAAAAATCTACTAAGATGATCTTTCTATACTCAACATCTATGTTCCAAATGCAAGGGTACCCACGTTTGTAAAGGAAATACTAGTAAAACTTAAATAACACATCAGCCCTTGCACATTGGTAGTGGAAGACTTCAATACCCCACTCTTAACAACAGACAGGTCATCCAGACAAAAACCAGAGAAATAATGGAGGTAACAGAGTTATGAACCAAGTGGACATAACAGATATCAACAAAGTATTTCACACAAACAAAAAAGAATACACCTTCTTCTCAGTACCTCATGGAACATTATCCAAAGCTGACCACAAAGCAAATCTCAACAAATACTAGAAAGCTGAAATAATTCCCTGTATCCTACCAGACACTACAAATTAAAGCTGGATTTCAACAACAGAAACAACAGAAAGCCTATAAACTCATGGAAATTGAACAACTCTGTACCAAATGATTACTGGTCAAACAGAAACAAAAAAATCAAAGACTTCCTAGAATAAAAATGAATGCATAAAATATATGGTAGAAACAACCAACTCCCAAAAGTTTTTCTCTGTCACATGCACACTGTGGTACATATGTATGGATGTTCTCTCCCTTCTTCCCCTTCCCCTTTTCCCCTCTTCTCTTCTCTTTTCCCCTTCCCCTTTTCTTCTCTTCTCTTTTCCCCTTCCCCTTTCCCCTCTTCTCTTCTCTTTTCCCCTTCCCCTTTCCCCTCTTCTCTTTTCCCCTTCTTCCCCTTTTCTGCTCTTCTCTTCTCTTTCCCCTTCCCCTTTTCCCCTCTTCTCTTCCTCTCTTCTCCTCCCCTCCCCTCCTCACTCTAAATTTGTAATGACAAAGGCTGTTTACAAATGGTATACTGTGCATCATCTACACCTGAAAGACAGAGGCCAAGACTCTACAGTCTCTTTCTCCCTCAGAACTGCAGTCCTGGTGTTTATTTACTTTTGCTGCTTGGGAGAGGAAAGGATATAAGGTAGAAAAGTACAGTGGTCTGTCACCCACCAAATAGGCTGTGGCTATACTATGATGCTTTCAAGGGGCCTTGCATAAGAAGATTGGAACTGAGGCCAGTAGGGCTACCACTACCTCTGGGTTTCACATCTGTTTTGGTCCTGCCTATTTGAACAATAATTTCTGCCTCACATTTTGTCTCAATCAAGGTAAGATGAGCCACGATTCATCAAATAAACACTGTGGACATGAACATTATTTTAGTGTTCCACTAAAAAAAAAAAAAAAAAAAGAATGAGCCACATGACCAGATACAAACATCCCACAGCCTGAATAACTTCAGGCCTAGCATTCCAGTCTCATGATCTTCCCTCTAGCTCTCTTGTATGGGTATTTTACAGCCCCTGGTACCCCTACCTATGTAGAAAAGACAGCTTGAAATAAGACTCTTTCAGCCACCCAGTGCCTATTTTATGAGTCTCCACCAAGTTCCTGGCCCAATGCTACAGACTCAGAGATGACTATGTCTGTGGGGACTCAGGAGAGAAATATAACAATGTAAATGATGAAATCAAGGCCAGGACATCTAACCAGCCCAGGGAACCTGGGCAGCTTACTTTTGATATAAGAAATTCATGTCTGGGGATATGGGAGCAACTATCTATGGAATAAAAGAACCTGGACTGTTCAAAACTAGAAATCTTTCTAGTTTAGAAAGTCAAGCCCAGGGAGCCACACAGAGTGAGGAATAGTGTTGGCCATTCCTGAGTCCTGTGTAAAATCACCAAGTATCTCTGTGTAATAGCTGAGCAGTAGTTTGCAAACCTCAGAGATTCTGCCTTTGTTGGTAAGAGTTCATAGGAGGGAGAGAGAAAATGGCACTGTGGTTAAAAATGCTCCATGCTCTTGCAGAAGACCCAGGTTTCTATCCAGGGAATCCACAGGGCAGCTTATAACCTTCTGTAACTCTGGTTGCAGGGGGTCCTCTTATGACTTCTATTGGCACTACATGCATGTGGTACATTTATATATTTGTAGGCACACAAAAATAAATCTTTAAAAACAAAACCAAAAAGACTCCAGAGGCCAAGCAGGTGGCTGAGACCCAGCCTTTGCCTTCAGTGGGCAGCCTAGCCATGGGGTTTGGGTACACTGTGACAGATGTCAGTGACTGCATAGCTTTGAAAGAAAGCAGGGAGACGGGAACAGCAGGAACAGCAGGCACTAGGATAGTCCAGGTAACCTTGCAAGCTCAAGCTCTCTCTCCACTTAAACCACTTTCTGTTGTCTGAACAACAAAAACAAGGATTTACTGGGTTCACTCTCTCCTTTACTAATTAGACAGACAAAAATAAAAGTCACTCCAATGCCCGTTCCCTTTAACTTGTTTTTTCAGAGGAAGCAGGAACCTCACTTTTGAGTGGCCCCTCAGTCTTACACTGGGAGCAGGGGACCCTCAGCACTGTCACTCTGAGCTCAGCTCCTCTTCTACCAGCAGGCTACCTGGGCTTCCTTGCCATTCCCTCTACTACAACTTTGTGGTTTAAACTATAGAGCATTTTTAAAGAAAGGGAAATGTTATGAAATGCACATTAACAGCATAGGTGTGAGAAAAAAAGAGCACAGCTGAGAAAAGTGTTCTCTTCCCAGCAGCCTCTGACAAAGGCAGCAGGCACAAACATGGGGTACCCTGACACTTTCCCTCCTGTCCCTCCTATTACTGCACCACATCTGGCATCAGGGAGGCAGGGGACAGAGGGCCCTGGAGGTGGAGCTCACATGGTAAAAACAAGTCCAGAATGATTCCCAGAACCCATCCTCCAAAGCCATCCTAGGAGTAACACTGTGGAGGAGGAGAGTACACAGAAAGACCTTCACTTCTTATTTGAAGAACTTCTGGGCATTTTAGTGTTTAATGGAATATGAAGAGAGAGCTCAGCAGTTAAGAGCATGTATTGATATTCCATAGAATCCAAGTTCAACTCCTAGTATCTACCTCCAGCAGCTCTGTCCTCCTTGGGCACCTGCACCTGCACAGGTACACACACAGACACACACACACACACACACACACACACACACACACACACACGGTGGGGGTAAATAAATTTTACGACCACCATGAGACCAGCTTTCTTTTATAGTCCTGGCTGTCCTTGAACTCACTCTGTAGACCAGAGTGACCTCAAACTCACAGAGATCCACTTGCCACTACTTCCCAAGGGCTGGGATTAAAGACATGAAGCACCTCTATCTGGCTTAAAAAGAAATCTTAAAACAGTGTGTTATACTTGAAAGCACATACCACATTTATAATTTATGAGTAAAGAAAGAGCTTAAGGTAAATAAAAAGCCTAAGCCCTAAAGTAGACTCGGTCTCAGGTCATCCCAGGCACACTCCATTTTCTGCCTACAAGTAGGTAGGGATGATCTAGCAGAAAGAGACCTGGAGATTACCTCCTCAAACAAGAGCATTTATGTAACACTAGCTTCTTCTGAAATGATCCTGTTTGCTGCCCCATCCTCCCATCCTAGGCAGACCCATTTTTCCTGCTTTCTGGTACCTCATTCTCCTATATGCTCTGCAGAGTCCTGAGAAACTAAGGGGCCCACCATGATCTTATACCTCCCAGTGAAGAAGTCAAGAGGGAAGAACTTACCCACAGAGACTGAAAAAATACTGAGAGCAAATGACAGGAGTAGTAAAGTGTTTGAGAATGCTTTTCTCGGGTTAGCTTCAGTTATGTTCAAAGGGGCTCCTGGCCCTACTGCCCAAGGCTGCACATATCCAGAATGGGTCCTTAGCAGAGTATGCACAAAAGCAAGCTCCTCTCTGGCCACACAGGGAGGCCAAGAGAGGGCAAAAGTCAGGGGACTCTTCCACAGAAAACTCTCATAACACACTATTGGGAGAATTCTGATGTCCCCATGCTACCAAACCCAGCCTTTGTCCATAGGATCACCCCCACAACATGTTCATCAGACAGCACCTCAGAGCCAGTTGGAGTGTCTCAGCAGCCAGTCAACTAGACACTCCAAAGTATTCTGGAGACTATGGCTCTCCTCAAAGAACTTCCCTCTAAAAATGTCTAAGTCATTCTAAGAAGATGGTAAAATATTCAGCCAGAAATACATAGGATTGTATACTGAAGAAAAGGGAAAAAAGGGGGATTCAGTCAAAAGAGAGAGCAGACAGAACAGTGTGTTCCTGGCAAGTGAGGGGCCACTTAGAAACAAGAGGGAGGAGAAACACAGGCACTTTCTAGCCACAGGGGAACCCACACCTGGCACCCACAATTAAGCTCTCACCTGCACTCCACCTCCACCAGGCACGCACAGG
The DNA here is from genome assembly GCA_902729485.2 of Mus minutoides. NCBI lineage: Eukaryota > Metazoa > Chordata > Mammalia > Rodentia > Muridae > Mus > Mus minutoides. Next base: position 42,502 of record LR754499.1, read on the forward strand.
CACACAAACATGGTATGCATGCATGCACACATGCACAGGCACGTCCTCATAGATACTGTAACTGTAAGTGACAAGCCAGAACAGAAGGAGTTGAACTATCTTAGAGGTACTCTCTGGAGGTGAAAAGCTGAGAGGTGTGCACTGTGTTTAATGTTCAGAATTAAAGCTGGAGACCGTTCACTTCTTGTGCTGCTCTTCACATAATGCCTAACAACAGCACGTTAACACCTGGGGAAGGGGCACTCATGATTACGCCCTTGTAATGATGACACCAAGACAAAAGGCTTAATGATGAAGCTCTTATACAAAGAGCCAAACCACAACTAACTTCTTAAATTTCTAGAAACCCAGAACCAAATAGAACCTTTAATGAGTAACTTCTGTCTCCTTCCTCTGTTGTAACACACCAGCAAACAAATGTAGGCAAATGTGTTACACTCAACTCCTAACCCAGCCAGGAAAGGAAATTCTCAAGCTTCAGAAAGAAATGGAGAAAGAACAGGGCCTGCTGAAGGCCACCTGCTTGTCAACACCATATCTGTGACATCTTGATTTATCGATGGATAACCCCCTAGTTAGCACTTCTGAACTCAGTTCACATGAGAGAAACTGAAGCGAAAAGGAATGAACACCTGGTTTGTTACCACCTCAGCATTCCTTCCAGGCTGCAGCCAGGTAGGACTGGCTTGCTATAAAAAAAACTGTTTGGCCTCTCTTCACTCTCTCTGCCCACTTTTCTTCCCCCCCCCCAAAGGTGTTTCAGCCAGCCTCTTCTCCCTCTCTGTGTGTGTATGTGTCCCCTTCTCTGTCCCCTCTCTGCCTCTACTCCCTTTTCAACTCCCTTTCCCACGCCCCTAAATAAACTCTATTTTTTTACTAGACTCATCCTATGGCTGGTACCTGGGGGCAGGGGGGGGGATGCCTCAGCACCTGCCCACTGAGGCAACCCCTCCCACCATACCACATACCATACCACGCTTAACAAAACATATCACTGTTGGCCTGGCCACACCTAATAAAACTTCAGAACTAGGGAGGACTCAGTTGATATCTTAGCACTTAAAGTCCATCCACATCTTTCCATCAGGCCACCAGCTCCTGTGAACAAGAAACAGGCAGAGACTCACAACAGGGTAAAACTGTACTCCCTGACTATATACAGGACAGGACTGTATAGCTAAAAATGACAGGAGTTTGTTCAGTCAAAAAAAAAATGTAGCATAGCAGTAATAATAAGCAAGACCAGAGTCCTAAAGGCACAGGTCAAGTACAGCTTCCCACAGTCCAAACTGTCCCACATGGAGTATCTGCTGACTGACTTATTAGCTGTATCTAGCAAAATCGTCATTTTGATTAGTAAACAATACTCCTGCTTCTAATCATTCAACCATAGTGTGTGAGGTTTGCTTTGGGAGTGCCCACATAGGAGGACAGGTGGTGTATCTAAGACCTCCCTGGACAAGCTAGATATCAGAAGGCAGAAGGGAGATTTGTCAAAGAGCTAATGCTTTCAGAGGTCCTGGAAGTTTTATATGTTGCCTGCAAAGAGTAAAGTAAAATTTCAAATCAGAACATATAAAATTCACAAGGCCCAACTGTAGAAGCATAATTGAAAGCATTACTTAATAGAGCAATCTAGATAGATAAGTAATTAAGCAAAAAGAAGAGGTACCTGGAGAATGTACTAATCCTGTCTCCCCACCTACCCCCACCCTGCTGTTGTTTGTTTTTGAGATGGGCTGGCTTCAAACTTAAAATCCTTCCATCTCAGACTCCTACTGCTGGGTGCTCACTACATCATGGGTCTGACTGTGCAGAACCACAGCACTCTGTTTTATCCAACGAGCATCAATATCACTCCATCAGGTTATATAGGGTTGCAGTATGTGTGTGTGGTATAGTTTACAAAAGCTACACCATTATTACGTGGCAATTCTCCAGCTTCAATACAATTTATTCTTTACCTACAAGGTCAAGACCATTGATCTCAAAATTATGTCCAACACCACATCTAAACTGACATGCCTACATGTTTGACTTCAGACCCCGCCTCCACAACTACCCACAACTACCACTGTGCCCACAACTATTGTGACAGCAGCCGATTTAAAAAAACAACAAAACAACCAACCAAATAATGTCTAAGAGGCTCCAGGATTTTAAAAAAAAAAACAAAAACAAAACAACAACAACAACAAAAAACAATAACAGCAAGAAAAAACAGTCTAAGAAACTCCAGGCCAAACAGTTTCAATCCTGCAAACGGTTCTCAAAATTTATAGCTGAGGACTTTGCAAACAGCCTTTTAGATAGTTCATTGTAAACATATAGAAACACAGTGATTAGGTATGTTCAAATCTGGTCCTGTTGCTTTGCTAAATCTGTTTGTTGGTTCCAACATTGTCTGAGGTCATTAGGACCATCCATGAATATTATCATTTCAAATGCAGAGACTACTGAACCCCTTCCTTTTATGTGTGGATGCTTTCCTTTTTCTTGCCTAAGTCCCACAGCTAGCATTTCTAGTACTGTGCTGTGTAGAAATAGTGACTCACTGTGGGCAACCATATAGTCTTTCCTAGAAAAAGCTTTCATTCTTCACCACTGTGTCAGCTGTGGGTTTGTCACACTTGCCTTTGTGTCCTCAAGCAACATGACTTCTAGAGTTTGTATTATAAAAGGATGGTATACCAACTGAGGGGATTATATGAAGGATTTTAGTGAAATAAGCCAGTCAAAGAAAGATAAATATTATTATAAATAAGGCTGCTATGAACATAGTGGAGCATGTATCCTTGTTACCAATTGGAACATCTTCTGGGTATATGCCCAAGAGAGGTATTGCTGGATCAATTTATAATAGCCAGAAGCTGGAAAGAACCCAGATGTCCCTCAACAGAGGAATGGATACAGAAAATGTGGTACATTTACACAATGGAGTACTACTCAGCTATTAAAAACAATGAATTTATGAAATTCTTGGGCAAATGGATGTATCTAGAGGAAATCATCCTTAGTGAGGTAACCCAATCACAAAAGAAGTCACTTGATATGCACTCACTGATAAGTGGATATTAGCCCAGAAACCTAGAATACCCAAGATACAACTTCCAAAAAACAAGAAAATCAGGAAAGAAGACCAACTCATGGATACTTCATTCCTCCCTAGAATAGGGAATAAAATATCCATGGAAGGAGTTGCAGAGACAAAGTTTGGAGCTAAGATGAAAAGATGGACCACCCAGAGACTGCCCCACCTGGGTGGTCCATCACATAATCAGCCACCAAATGCAGACACTACTGCATACGACAGCAGGATTTTGCTGAAAGAACCCTGATATAGCTGTCTCCTGTGAGACTTTGACAGTCCCTGACAAATACAGAAGTGGATGCTCACAGTCATCTATAGGATGGAACACAGGTTCCCCAATGTAGGAGCTAGAGAGAGTACCCAAGAGCTATAGGGGTCTGCAACCCTATAGATGGAACAACAATATGAACTAATCAGAAGCTCCAGAACTCGTGTCTCTAGCTGCATATGTAGCAGAAGATGGCCTAGTCGGCCATCATTGGGAAGAGAGGCCCCATGGTTTTGCAAACGTTATATGCCCCAGTACAAGGAAATGCCAGGGCCAAGAAGTGGGAGTTGGTGGGTAGGGGAGCAGGGTGGGGGGTATAGGGGACTTATGGGATAGCATTTGAAATGTAAATGAAGAAAATATCTAATAAAAACAGAAAAAAAAGAAAGATAAACACTACCTGCTCTCACACATATGCAGAATCTCAAATAAACACTGTTTCTTTAGAGAAAGAGAGTAAAGTGGCTACTAGGGCTGAGAGACAGAGACAAGGGAGATGTTGATTAAGGATATGTATAAACTTTTATATATAAGTGAAAAAGGTTCAGGGGACGTAACACACAACATGTAACTAAGACCAATAATAATGCACTACATGTTAGAAATTACCAAGAGGAAAGCTGGTATATTCTTATGACTCCACACCAAAGAGCAAACTGGTGTCAGTGCTCATTAGTGTGACTGTGCACACCAGGGCTCAAAAGAGAGACTCCTTAACAATGAACTTCACTGTCACTAATAGATCAATCAATAAAACGGGGATATAGGGGACACACACCAGTGATGTCAGAGCTAGTGCATATGATTACTGTGGAGAGTGAAGCAGGGTATCCAAGGGGATCAAATGGACATTTGGGGTACCTAACCTGAAGAATGTGACTTGTACATTCTTATACTCTAAGTTCAGCAAATAGATGTCAACTGACAAGGGAGACTGAAATGTGAGTCCAGAGAGAGGAAAAACTTTCACACCCATATGGTGTAGGTCTTTCTACCTGTGGAGAAGGGAACACTTCTCCATGTGATGATAGGAAAGAAGAGATGACTACCCTCAAGGCTGGGGGTGGAACCAACAGGGCCTATGCAATAACCGCCTGCTAGCATCCTCCCTCTCAGGTAGTGAGGGATGAAGTACAGCAAGAGAACCACTTCCCTCACAATGCCTGAACTGCTGGAGAGACACAAGTGCCCACTGTCAAGTTGTCCCTGTGTCTGGATCAGTAGCCTGAACTGGCCAAGTATGAGAAAGCAAAATGCAAACATGGAAGCTTGTTCTTACACTAGTGCTGCTGTGGCCTGCCTGCTGACTGGTGCCTAACCCCTTCAAGGTATGCTTCTTCAGCTGTCCTCTTGCCCCACATAAGCTTATCATGCTTCCAAGAAAGGCTTCTGGCTCTCTGGCTGGAGTTGACCAAGGCAGGCTTTGTTGCTTGAAGAAAACCTAGCAGCATCAGATGGGCTCCCAAGTGACTGGCTTCCTCTCCTCTGGCACATACAACCTGAGCCTCACTTGCCATCAATGGATGGCAGTGCCAGGCAGCAACAGTCAGAAGGCCAGAATAGGCACTGAAACCTCCAGGGAAGTGAGTGACAGCCAAAGACTAGAGACAGAAGGGCCTGGCATAGTGAATATGCAAGGAAAAGAACAGAGCCCAGCAAACAGGCAGCCCTTCATTATCCAATTACTCCCTCTGCAGATCAAGAATTAGTGTTCACAGGTTCTGGTGAGTGACATAATTACAATTTAAAAGGGGCAATTAATCATTGCCTTGTTGTGCATTGCCTTGTGGGAGCTGCTTACTCCATGAGCACATGAAGCCACAGAAGCACTGACCATGTGAACTACTGTGACCACCAAAGTCCAGCCTCACAGATCTTCATCTTCTCTTCCTGAAGCCACTCCAAAGCCCATGCCTGTTTCCCATTTGCAGTACTCTTCTCTGCCCAGTCTCCATCTTCTTAGCAGTGCTCCTACCCTTCACTGCTTGGGACAATAGGGCTCCTAACACTGTTGGCCTCTGGTCTCAGTTCCAAGGGCTGGAGACTTGAATGGGACAGGAGTTGAGGATAGGTTGTGACAAGATGACAAAAAGACAGAAATATGGATGAGCTAGGTGGGCACCGGAAGAACCAGGGGATAGTAGCATAAACACTTAGCTCAGAAAACATGGCTGGCCACAGGACTCTCTCTGGATCAGCATCTTCCTACAGACACCAGGTGCCCCATCTTTACCCCTTGGCCCATGCCCAGTTACTCCCTCTGATCCAGTTGCAGGTCAGGGCAGAGCCCTTTTTATCCTCTTACAGCAGGCATAGGAAGTACTTTGGAAGGCACTTCACTAGCTCTTCCTCCCTTTGGGCAACCCTGGAAGGGGACCACACCAGGGAAACAGGTCTATGAGTAAGCCTCCAGGCAGCAGAGTCCACCTTACTCCGGTGCTAAAACTGCTTTAGCCATGACTGGATCACACCATTTCTGCTTCCTCTTCTGAGCTGTGTAAGTCAATGATAGTTGAGGCTTTTCAAAGCAGACATCTGCCTGGGCCTTTTTCTGGCCTTTTCCATGGTCCAGCTGGATAATCCCTCTGGCAGCCTGTCTCCAGAGCATCTGTGCCCCTCTACCATAAAAGCCCCATAAGACGGTCTGCAGGAGGTAGACCGTCTTTCCATCTCAGAAAAGGCAGCCCTCTGGCCACTGTGAGGAAGGTTTTGAAATCCAGCTCAAATCAATCCAACTCAGAGATGTTTAGGTGTAATCAATGAGGCCTATGTATAAACTGCCAGTAATCCCTCCTCCTCGCTCCTTCCCACTGAAGACATTGAGGGAATGACCACAGCACTGTGGAGAAAACACCTCATTTAACAATACCAAACAGACACATCCACAGTACCCATCCTTCCCCTAGTCCTTCAGCAGAAGATACAGTGGGTGCCAGCTGTTAAGCCCCTGCTTGTACCTTCTGCCCTTTACAGCCTATGGCAGCCCCCATCCACAGCATTGTGAAAGCCTCTGGTAAAACACTGCTATGGATCTGGAAGGTGGGAACAAGCCCAGTGCAGAGCAGCCGGATATGGAAGGAGCCATCCTGGCCACCACCAACCCACACAACCGCAAGGAGGTAATCAATCCTGCAAGGTGAGGGAGAGTGAGGCCTGGAGTAAGAGCTGATCTGGATAAGACAAGTGGGGAATGTTAAATAGGATACTTTTGCCATTATCATCAAATGGCCACTAGATGAGTGCAAAATAAATAAATGTTAATCTTTTCCCAAATTAGGGAGTCAGGCACTTGGAGGACTTGGATAGTGCACCTTTTAATATAAACTTACTAAGTTCTTGGGTGGGCTATCTCAATGCATTCGCTACTCAAAAATCAAGTTAAAATAGAATTAGCACACAAAGAAGAGGAAGACTCCACTGTGGGCATTACACTGTTGGTGCTCTCACTCTGTGCTGTCTTGTCTGGTAGAGATTTTTTGTTTTGGTTTGGTTTGGTTTGTCTGTTTGGTTTTAATCTACTTTAACTTTTTTTAAACCTAAATTGGTTTTAGTCTTTAAATAACTACCAAGAATGAAAACACTGTCACTTGCCATAAATAGAAGTTATGTGTAAAAACATGTAGAAATGATGAAAATAAACCACTCAGAGTTTAGATGAGGCCCAAGCTTCTGAACCTGTTACATACTCTCATTAGAAAGAGGAAGATAGACTGCAACATATCGACACTGTGCTTGTTTTTCTAAGTAATCAGAAGTTAAAGTTCAGAGGTAGCATCTCAGTCACTTCACAACCTGCCTGGGGCAGCCAGTGTTGAACACCTGCTAGGTGGCCCTGGGGCAACCTGTAGCACAAGGATGCTGTCATGTGCCCATGATAGCAAGCTCTTACTACTTATTTCCAATCACTCAGAAGTCTGGATCAGTTCAGTATACAATCTATACTGAACTGGATTGAAAGGAAAGGGAAAAAAAGATGGACAAGATATCTCCTCCTTATGTTCTAGAGCATTTATAAACTATAGTTGAGCTGTTTTAATACTTCTTATAGGACAAACTGCACAGGCTCACAGTAAGACTCGTTCCCATTTTTGACAAGTGTACCAGGTTAATTGTCATTGATGGATAACGTAGCTATTCTTGTTTGTCAACTTGCTTCATCTGGAATTAACTAAAACACAGTGGCTGGGTATACTTATGAGAGATTTTTCTTGACTGTATCACTTGAGGTAGAAAGACACACCTTAAATCCAGAAATTTTGAGGTGGAAAGATCCATCTTAAATTTCGGCCACATCTTCTGGTGGCAGCAGAAGGAAACATCCTTTTTGCCTGCTTGCCCTCACTGTCACTGGAACGTTCATTCCTTCACTGTTATTAGAGCCTATTTCTTCTGGCTACTGGTATATATTAACGACTATCTAAGACATCAAGCCTTGTGAACTAAACAACTACTGGACTCTTGGACTTTCCAATCATAAACTCTAATACCAGTGAAGGGATGGACTTGCTAGCAAGAGCAAGAGTAGGCAGGAAGAGAAAGAGCAAACTGCCTTCTTCCATGTCCTTTGTATGTGCTGCCAGCAGAAGGTGTGGCCCAGATTAAGGTGGAAAATCCCACCTCAAAAGATTTGGATTGAAGGTGTATCTTCCCATCTCAAAAATCCACTTTAGGCCATCATCCCTCTCTGAACGCAGGACACACCCCAGGACATTAGGCACACTTGGGGGTTAAAGGACACTCTGGGGCTGGTAAGATAGCCTAGAGGGGGCACCCGCACCAGCCCAGGGCTCGGGCACAGGCTCTGCGCACACTCCCCGGGACTCCCCAGACCATCTTGAGACCACAGTCTGGTCCGGTGCACCCGCACCAGCCCAGTGCTCGGGCACAGGCTCTGCCCACGCTCCCCGGGACTCCCCAGACCATCTTGGGACCACAGGTGAGCAGCTGAACGCAGCATCTGTTCCTGCCCAATCCCGTGCGACCTGAGACAGCAGCCAAAACAGAGAAAAAAGACCAGCCCAGGAAAGACTCTCCCTTCCCTTCCGGACTGGTCCAGTGCACCCGCACCAGCCCAGGGCTCAGGCACAGGCTCTGCACAAGCTCCCCGGGACTCCCCAGGCTATCTTGGGACCACAGGTGAGCAGCTGAACGCAGCATCTATTCCTGCCCAATCCCATGCAACCTGAGACAGCAGCCAGGACAGAGAAAAAAGCCCAGCCCAGGACAGACTCTCCCTTCCCTTCCAGTCTGGTCCTGTGCACCCGCACCAGTCCAGGGCTCGGGCACAGGCTCTGCGCACGCTCCCCGGGACTCCCCAGGCTATCTTGGGATGACAGAGATGGCAGGAGGTAAGCATAAGAACAGAAACAACAGAATCCAAGGGTACTTGGCATCACCAGATCCAAACTCAACTACCCCATCAAGTCCTAGATACAACAGCACACCAGAAAAACAGGACATGGATATAAAATCACTCGTCATGATGATGATGGAGGACTATAAGAAGGAAATACAGGAACAGATAAATACAAACACAGATAAACAACTAGAAGCATATAAAGAGGAAATACGTAGAGAGTTACAGGAAAACAATACCAAACAGGTGATGGAATGGAACAAAACCATCCAGGACCTAAAAATGGAAATAGAAACAATTAAGAAAAACCAAAAGGAGATAACCCTGGAGATAGAAACCATAGGGAAAAAATCAGGAACCACAGATATGAGCATCAGCAACAGAATACAAGAGATAGAAGAGAGAATCTCAGGCACAGAAGACTCTATAGGAAGCATAGACAAGACAATCAAAGAAAATGCTAAATGCAAAAAGATCCTAACACAAAATATCCAGGAAATCCATGACACAATGAGAAGACCAAACTTAAGAATAATAGGAGTAGATGAGAAGGAAGATTATCAAACTAAAGGGCCAGCAAATATCTTCAACAAAATAATAGAAGAAAACTTTCCATACCTAAAGAATGAGATGCCCATAAACATACAAGAAGCCTACAGAACTCCAAATAGGCTAGACCAGAAAAGAAATTCCTCCTGACACATAATAATCAAAACAACAAACACACTAAATAAAGAGAGAATATTAAAGGCAGCAAGGGAAAAAGGTCAAGTAACATATAAGGGCAGGCCTATTGGAATTACTCCAGACTTCTCACCAGAGACTATGAAAGCCAGAAGATCATGGACAGAGATTATACAGACACTAAGAGAACACAAATGCCAGCCCAGGCTACTGTACCCAGCAAAACTCTCATTTACCATAGACGGAGATACCAAAGTATTCCACGACAAATTCAAATTCACTCAATATCTTTCCACGAATCCAGCCCTTCAAAGGATAATAACAGAAAAACACCAATACAAGGACGGAAACTATGCCCTAGAAAAAGCAAGAAAGTAATCCTTCAACAAACTTAAAAGAAGACAGCCACAAGAACAGAATCCCAACTCTAAAAACAAAAATGACAGGAAACAACAATTATTGT